>CAUYLG010068435.1:0-13484 GCA_963573385.1 Cacajao melanocephalus | reverse complement strand
ATTATATCAAAATGATATAGGCCATTTTGGAAAACACTGACCCCTCTATGTTAATACTAGAGCTAGAAATGACTTGAAGGTGTTATTTGCGTCCGATAGTACTGACTATTAGATGCATTTGAGAAAGAGATCTTCCAAACAGGCTTTGTGTAAGCAACACGGCTGTTTATTCACCTGGGTGCAGGTGGGCTAAGGCTGAAAATGGCGTTAGCAAAGGGCAGTGGGATAGGAGTTGGGTTTATAGGTTTGGGGTGGGCAGTGGAAAGTTACAGAGTAAGATCAGTTACAGGGGTTGGGGTAGGGGCAAGGAGTATACATGACCATAACTTCAGTTACAATGGTGGGTGGGATAAGAGTGTTAAGGTGGTAAGGTGTGTGAGAGGTATTCACATTATCATAAGAACAGTTAAGATGGCAGGGTTGGGTGAGGAGCTTGTCCAGGGAAGCTCCGATGGGCGATCAGGGACAATGGCAAATGCAGGAGGGGGTGGGAGACGATCAGCCAGGACTTCAGACTTTCACGCTCCGGGCTTGCATATGGAGACCTGACACAAGGGCCTTGCAGTCTATCCCTCTGCCTTCTGGAAGATCTCAACATCTGAAGCCACGATTGTTTAATTCCATTTTAGAAAGACCTCCTGAATCTGAATTTCACAGTCTCTGGTTTTTAGTACCCAATCATTATCCCTACCAGGATGTTCTTTCCAGAGAACTTGATTTTCTCCAGCCGCAACTTAAGCATGGACCTGTGGAAAGCGATAATGACTAACCCATGTGGCTTTTAAGTACACTTTCCCCGCAAGGTTGAGGCAGCTCTGGGTGTGCTGTTTTTCCCTTGGCCCCTCCCCTCATCCATTCTCTGCCCTGCCTTGTGCACCAGGAGGCTGGTCCCAAAGACTGCCTCGCCAGGGGTCCCTGCACCTTCTAGATTCTGGTTGAGTCAGCCAGTAGGAAGCACTGGCAGAGACCTGCGTGGGCAGAGGAGAGAGGCCAGAGACACCTTCTCTGTTTGGCTCCTTCTCTAGCCATGGTGGTGGCCCCTCCTCACAGCCCAGCTGTCTCGGGGTTCTGAGAATACCTCTTTCTCCTCCTCCAGTCATCAGGTCCAGTGGTGACAACAGTCCCACACTGTGGCTAGCCTCTTCACCCTCTGTCAACAGTCCCATCATTGAAGTCTCTTGAACCAACATAAGGCTGGATTGTGCTTCTGGCCAGAACTCCACCTCATGAGCTGGGGGACAAGGTATCTAAAGCCAATTGCCTTTTTGTGGAGCAGGGGAGCCCCTTCAGGTATCACGTTTGTCCCATTTCCTCCCTGAACTGCCTCAGAGGGTCTGGGTTTCCCCGCTGGTTCCAAGGCCAGTGGAAACTTGCGTGTTGTGGACAAATCATGCTGTGCCCACCGCGAAGAAGGTTCTGGAGTGGGAGCTAATAGGTTGATCCTACTCCACAGTCCTGTGCCAAAGGGGAGTGGACAGAGGGTGAATAGTGCTGACGACATGGTCATTCTATGGGTGGAGAAGGACATCCGCAGTGTGGGGAGGAGCCTCCATCATGGCGCTCCAGGCAGAGACAGACTCCGACCACAGTTGCCAAGACCCGCCTTTAGTATGCCCAGTCCTTTCTTGCAGCTCCCTATATGGATCCCTTTTCAGACCACAGCCCAGCTCCTCCCCTCCTGCCCTGCGCAGCCCTCCTGGGGTTCTCTGAAAACAGTGAGATAAAATGCCTCAGAGTGGCCAGTGACATGGCCCTGAGAAACACCACTGGAGACACCCCATTCTGATCCCTACAAAACCTCTTCTCACCTGCAATGCGTGATGACCCCCTTTCCTCTCTGGGCCACAGTTTCCCCTTCTATAAAGAGACACCCTGCCCATTTGCCCCACCAGGGGTTATCAGTGACTCTAATAATGTGTGCAGGGGTACCTTGAACATTGTTTTGGCACATCACGTGGTCTTCTCTTTCTGACACCACACATCCAGATCATCAGGGAACGCTGTATTGCAAGCCTAGCACTAGACCAGCAACAGCCTCCAAACTGGCTTTCCTACTGCCACTTTGTCCCTGCTCCTGAGTCTGTCCTTTACCCACAGCCAGAGTCATTCTTTAAGACATAAGTTAAAAACATGAGTCAAGATCCTGCAAAGGCTCCCCAGCTCATATAGGCAAAAGCCAAAGTCATTAAAGCCATCTACAAGGCCCTAACGATCTGCCAGCAAGTCCAGCCTGGGCTCCACACCCTCCCTGGGCCATGCCCTGGGCCACCTGCCTTCCAGTGTGCCTGGCTTGCCAAGCATGCACCCACCTCAGGTCCTTTGCTCCTGCTGCTACCTCTGCCTGGGGCCCCATGATTGGCTTCCTCAGCTCCTCTGCTCAAACATCACCTTTGCAGCAAGGCCTTCCCTCCCCACTTAGCACCCCCTACTCCAGGTACTCCTCATTCCTGTGACTCGAGTTAGTTTTCTACTTGACTCTCCCCTACCTGACACGTGCTCTCTGCTGCTCACCTGCCTCCTTCGCTCTGGCTCCTTGCACAGAACAGTGGTTCATTGCTGGATCCCCACAGCCATGCCTGGCAAGTAGTAGATGCTCAGCAAATGTTTATTGAATGAATTGATGAGATTAGATTTTATCCCCTTTGCTTTGACTTAGGTCTCTTTGTCCAAAGGCAAGGTCTTACAGATAGCTCGATGAAGCCGTGTATCATGTGAAATAAATCTGTGTGATGTGGGTAAGAGTCCACAGCTCTCACCTTAGCTCAAAATGAAAAGGGGATGGTGGTGGTGAGAGTACATGGAAAAATGCAATTTTTAAATGGGCATATAAAAATTAGGCTTAGAAATGCACAATCTCATTTTTAAAAAGAAGCTAGGACTGAAATATGTCTAGTGCTAATTTTAGTCTACAAACTTCATTCTAAAAATGTAGTGCCTTTATAATTTTCTACCTCCCATGACAATACAATAGCTTTGAGGCAATGGTTCCTTACAAAGAAGTGGTGAGGATGAAAGGGCAAGTGGGAGAGGGAGAGGGGCTGCAGGGGGGGAGGGGCTCTTCTGGAGAGGCTTCTACACCTCAGACAGGTGTGCCAAGAGCTGAGCAGAGACGAAATCCTGTCTAGCGGGGAATTTTAGCAGGGAAGAATTTGGGCTGGGACTTGGGGATAGGGGATGAGGGTGGATGCCTGGTAGGAAGGAAGTCATAAGCAGAGGTGAGGAGGTGGAACTGGAGTGGGATATAAATGACTTCCCACTCCAGTGAAGAATAGAGGCCCAGAATGGGGCTGAGAAGGCTGGCCGAGACCAGTAAGAAAGAGCTTTGCTGCTGGGTCAGGAGTCCTGCCTGCAGCCTTCACCCAGTGCAGGTTGATGGAGCATGGAGTGTGTGGCAGGTGCCGATCTGAGAGCTGCAGGTATGGCCCTGAGCCAGGCTAAGCTCCCACCTGGAGCTCTTCTTGGAGTGATTGGTGGGCTTTGAGGGGTGACTGGGACACACAGCACCTGGACTCTAGGACTGATGGAGACAGAACCTGCCCACTACTTTCCCAGACCCCAGAATCCTTGCCTGAAACAATATGGCTCCAAATGAAGCCCAAAGGATTTGAAGTTTGGGTTTGTTTCCAGGCTGAAGGGAGATGCACGTGTCACAGATGCAGACAGTCACACACCATGTTGGAGTGAGGGGTTTGTGATCAGACAGCTCCAGGTTGGGATCCGGCTCTGCCCCTCGGTAGCCATAAGGCTTCCAGTATGGCCCCTGCTTCTCTGAGCTTCATTTCCTCTTCTGCACAAGAGTGGCCCTAGGACCTACCTTCTGATGTATGGATTCAGTGAGAGCCTGTTTCTAAAACTCTGGGCCCAGTGCCTGCCAGGAGGAAATGCCCAGGGTCTGTGGTCCTGACTCTTCGGAGCAGGGAAATATAGCCAGTAGATGTTCCCAGACACTCACACTTCTCTGACAATGGTGGGTAGGGGTGGGGCACAGCCCAGCCAGCAACCTGGAGGTGACAGGCTCAATGTTCAAGACGTAGGTTAATGAAGATGACCCACTTTTTTGTAGGCAAAAGCACAGCTATTGACACCTTTTTTTGGCCTTCTGCTTCAGTTGTTGAAAGTGTTTCCACATCTCCCACTTCCTTCCATCTGCACAGCTCTCCAGTGTGGTGAGTAGGATTCATGGTAGTCCCTTGTGCGATGGAGGAAGGAGAGAGGCGCAGGAGTGGCAGCCCAGCCCGTCCCAGGCAACACTCAGCTGTGGTGCTGATGACGAGTGGCCCTGGCCAAGGCTGGCAACATGGCCAGAGCTCAGCCTGCCCAGAGCCCTCCCTACATGAGAGCCGACCATGGCTGGGGATGCCATCTCTCCTCCTTGTCCTCCTGAGGCTGGAGTTAGGCCCCGACTGCTACGTGGGGGTTGCCACCCCCCTCAGCCCCGGTGAAGTGCTTCCTGTGGAGGGGCAGAAGGCACAGAAGCTGTTCTCTCGAGCTGGTTGCCTCCTGCTGTCTGGGTACCATGGCAACAGATACACTCCTCCAAACTGTGGTACTTCCGTTGCCTAATCCCAAGCACCACCACTGCCCAGGTCGACCCCACCAGGATTCACAGCTATTCTGAGCCAGAACCGTTTTTAGGCATTGAAAGCCGGGCTGTGGCAGCCTTCCAGATCACCCCAACATCAGGTCGCCACTCTCAGTTGCCTTGAGGATGTCTGCCCCTCGGAGGTCTTTCTGTGAATTCCCTGGCTGTGCCATGGTGCTTTAGGAAGTTGGTGTCTGTCTCCCTACCACGTATGAGGATTCCTGTTATTAGGATTCTTGATGATAAGTCCTTGTTAAAGTTTCAGCCACAGTATTAGCTGGGTGTGGTGGTGGATGCCTGTAATCCCAGCGACTCAGGAGGCTGAGGCAGGAGAATTGCTTGGGTTGCAGTGAGCTGAGATCGTGCCATTGCACTCCAGCCTGGGCGGCAGCGTGAAAATCCATCTCAAAAAAAAAAAAAAAGTTGCAGCCACAGTACCTTTCACATAGTAGGTGCTCAGAAAAGGACCCCATAGCATACCTTGGTGCCAGACCTACATAGGCTGTGACAGGAAGAACCAAGGACTTCAGGTCAATAGCTCACGGGAAGCGGGGGTGTGGGGAGCTAGCCCTGGAAACCTGATCACAGCATGACGGCCACCAAGAGCATGAGTATGCGGCAGGGATTGAATCCTGACTCCATTATGTAATTACCTAAGGACCTTGGGCAAGTTGTTTAACACCTCTGTGCCTCAGTTTCCTCACCTGTAAAAATGGAAGAGATAAAAGTCTCTTTCCTGGCTGGGTGTGGTAGCTCACGCCTGTAATCCCAGCACTTTGGGAGGCCAAGATGGGTGGACCGCCTGAGGTCAGGAGTTTGCGACCAGCCTGGCCACCATGGTGAACCTCATCTTTACTAAAAATACAAAACTTAGCCGGATGTAGTGGTGTGTGCCTGTACTCCTAGCTACTTGGGAGACTGAGGCAGGAGAATCACTTGAACCCTGGATGTGGAGGTTGCAGTGAATGGCGATCGTACCACGGCACTCCAGCCTGGGCGACAGAGTGAGACTTTGTCTCAAAAAGTAGAACAAAATAGAAGTATCCTTCCCTTTAATACTTGAAAGGATTGAATGAATTAATACCCACAGACCAGGCAAAATTGGTCCTGGTACATCACTAATGCTCCGTATGTGTTCACTGGCAGTATTTACCACAATTTGGGTATACTAAAGTAAAAAGAAAGTTAAAACCCAGAATATTTTGTGGAAGCCATTACTATATATATATGCACTGAAAACAGATGGAAATGGTACTCAAAAATTCCAATAAGGGTTATCTGTGGCTGGTGGAGTTATGGATGACTTTCAGTTTCTTTTACATATTTTTTCCGTAATTCCCAACTTTTCTGCAGTGAACTTATATAAAATGACTTTTGAAATGAGGCATTTTTAAAACTTCTTTCAAAAAACCACCTGAGCCCTCTACTGCCTCCCCATCCTGAATATCATTTTGGATTATAAGGAGACATTCCTGCTGGTTCCAATTGCCTGGGAACAAAAGGAAACCCGCTGAGACATTTTAGCTGGTGTAGTGGAGGCTATGTTTCTGCAGTATTTTGCTTGTACACCCAACTAGAAAACGAGACATCTTGTGTTTTGAGTGAATCTCTTCCATTAATCATGGGGATACTCCAGGTCTATCCGGCAGAGTGATTGGTATAATTACAGCCTCCGCCTCCAAGGGTAATGTCAGCAGCCAAGTGCAGTGTGCGTGAAGTAAGCACAGTCTTTCTGGAGCTTGTAGAGATGTGATTGCTTTCCTGAGTCACAAAAGCGAAGGGCAAGAACGGATGGGTGGTCCATAGGTTTCAGGTGTAGACAGAAGTATGGCCATAGCTATTGAGAGGACTTCCCAAGGATTCTCCAATATGTAAACACATGTGGTGTTGGCTGGAATTTTAGGAAAGGATTTTAATAGTTCAGGAATTTCCTTAAGGACAGATTACCCAAGTCTGACAAGTGAGTTCGCCAGCCAGGCTCTGTATCTCTTGCAAGTTAAAGTGGTTTGTATCCATCAAAGGGCTATGACTAGTTCAGAGGTTCACTAAAAAATGCACCAATTTTAGAGCCCAAGAGGCGATGGAAAATGTGACAAATGAAACATGCCAGTGTCCTGCCACCAAGCCATCTGTCCTCTCTGCTCTCTACTCTGCTAGTAGCTGTGGCTCCCTGGGGGTCTGTGGGCAATGCCAAGAAGACAGAAGCTGACCTGGCTCTGGGAATCCTAGAAAACAACCTCCTCCTCCCTCCTGGTGTGCACTGGTGCTAAGGGAATATGTCTCAAGCCCAGCTCAAAGACGAAAATTGTCGGAAAGGTTCACACGAGTTATGCCCCTGTCTAGAAATGATAACAAAAGAACAAATCCTTCCAATGCAGCCCGCTTCCATCACCATAACAACCCCCTTCTAATAAAAAGAGGAACTATCAAGATAGGCAGAATGAGGAGCCTGGATGTTTCTCATTGGGGGTTTTTGCAACCCTCCAATCTTTTTGTGATTTTGGCATCTTGAGACGTACACCATGCATCAGTGAGCTCTGTGACTGCCACCAGGTGGATCCTGCTGCCAACAATAACTCTTAAATCCAGGCTTGTCCTCCCCTTGCTGCGCACCCAACCCCAGAATATGACAAGCACCATAGCTGCATTAATCACAGGAAGCAACCAGAGGAAAGATGAAGCCTTGGAACGAAATCTACCCTATTGTATCCTAAGTCCAGGAGGAAGTATACAAAGCCCTACAAAAATGAGAGTGCAGGGACTGCAGGCAGTCGGTGTCCTTAGTTCTGGGACAAGGAAAAACAGGGCATTGAAATGAGGAATTAGCTATCCGAAGGTGTGAACCACAGCGGGGAGTTCACAGTGAGGCATATGGCAGTGTCTTGGGCCATTGCTGGCCAGTGGATCTGGCAGTCAGGAAGGAGAACTGGGGGAAGGAGGGTGCGGGCTGATGCATGAGCCCCTCTCTCGGTGCCTCTAGCCAGCACCAGCCTTCGTTTCTACCTCACGTATCCTGCAGAATGTCAATGTTGGCCACATCAAACCCCACACTACACGAGGAACAGGATTTGGGGCAATGTTGTTTCCAGAGTAAACAGGTTGACAACATAACAATCCAGCACAGCTTGCAAACTAAACTGGGCTGAGGCACATTTAGGATGTGAGCTCTGCAAGAGATACAGGCTGCCGGTGGGCCAGAGGGATGCTTAACCTGGAGATGAGAGAGGAGACTGCGGGGCAGGGCAGGTTTGAAGTCCTCCTCCCCACAGCTGCCTTTCTATTCCAGCTTGCCCTCGTTTCCTATGAGAGTCTTCTCCGCTTTTAAATCTACCTGGTATTTAGCAGCATGAGTGTGTGTCTGTCAGGGCTCAGTACCGGAAATAGAGCAGAAAAGGATTTAACACAGGGAACTGTGCTTACAAAAGTTGCTGGAAGCGAAGTGAAGTCTGGGGGCACCACTGGCCTGTGGACTTCAAGATCCAGCCTCCCAGCTGAGATCTACAGGCAGGAAGCCACTGCCCCGAAGCTGTGATGGCCGTACCCATGCCCACTGGAGCTGAACTGCCAGCCCTCTGTGCACCACGTCTCCCTTCCTGTGTTAGTTTTCTGTGGCTGCCAAAACAGAGAACCACATTCTGGATGGTTTAAACAACAGAAATTTATTCTCTCACAGTTCTGGGGGTCAGAAGTCTGAAATCAAGGTTTCCACAGGGCCATGCTCTGTCTGAGATTGGGTAGAATCCTTCCTTGCATCTTCCCAGCTTCTGGGGATGGCCAGTGATCCTTGGTGCTACTTCCATCTGCATCTCTCTCTCCACACTCTGCCTCTGCATCACATGGAGTTCTCCCCGTGTGTCTGTCTCCACGTGGCATTTTCCTCTTATAAGAATACCAGCCAGCCGGGCATGGTGGCTCACGCCTGTAATCCCAACACTTTGGGAGGCCGAGGCAGGTGGATCACTTGAGGTCAGGAGTTCAAGACCAGCCTGGGCAACATGGGGAAACCGCATCTCTATTAAAAATACAAAAATTAGCCAAGTGTGGTGGTGCGCACCTCTAGTCCCAGCTACTCGGGAGGCTGAGGCAGGAGAATTGCTTGAACCTGGGAGGTAGAAGCTGCAGTGAGCTGAGATCATGCCACTGCACTCCAGCCTGGGTGAAAAAGCAAGACTCTATCCCCCTGCCCCCCCAAAAAGAATAAAAGCATACCAGTCATATTGGATTGGGGTCCACTCTAAGGACCTCTTCTTAAATTGATTGCATTTATAAAGACCCTATTCCCAAATAAGGGGAATTCACATTCACAGGTATTCAACCTTAGAACTTCAACAGATCTTTATGAGGAACACAATTTAACCTGTAACTCTAACCTTGCATGGAAGCAGCTCATCGGCAGAACTTCATTCATATCCAGATCCCTAGCCAAGCAGCCTGGGAACCACAGTGCTAGCTTTCTGGCTCTCCAACTAGAGTGAGGTTGAATAGAAGGAGGAGAGCCTGCCTGTGTCCAGCCCAGAAGGCCACTGTACAAGCACCATTGTGTTCTGGCTGAAAAGATGATGTAATTGTGCTACATCAAATGAGAGGTGGTTCAGGGGAGTGGTTAGCAGCACGGGCTCTGACGTCTGAGCCTTAGACCTTCCCCTGCTAGCTGTGAGGCCTTGGACTACTTACTTCTCCTCTGTAGCCCTCAGCTTCCCCACCTGTAAATGTTAATAATAATTGCAGCAATTTCTCAGGGTTTAAGTGAGGGTTAAATGAGGCAATGGACTCAAAGTCCCCGGGGCCAGGCACACAGTAAGCAGTCTACAGATGGTAACTTCTATTTAATTACCAAACTTATGAGGCTTGTTCTGTGTCCCACCACAGTAGAGAATTAGTTGAAGCACAGAAGCAAAGATGCATTGTATAGAAGATTCCCAGAATATTTAGATTTAGAACCTTATGTAAAAATCAGAAACTCCAAGAAAGCCAGCCAAGGCATAAATTTTCTGAGGTAAGAATTTTCTCATTCCAAGCAGTGACCCATCGGAGTATCAAGAAGCTAAGGGATTTGTGTCCAGAATAGATTCCTTCAAGTTCTGTTTGAGATGATCTAATTTTAGTTAGATAAGAAAATAAAAAGTGGTTGTCAGCCTATACATGAGTGTTTTCCTACACAATTGTTCCATGTTTATCTTCATGAAAAAGGGAAGCCAAAGTCATATTAGCTATACTTAGGATTCGGATCACAAACACCTTTTTCATTTTAAAATGCAGAATAGATCAGACATAGCTGTGTGGTGGTCAGCACAACCTGGAGAGAATCACATTTTGAATTTTTCTCTTACTAAATCTGTCTCTTAAGTGTGGTAAAGCAGTTGAGACAGAAATCAGATCTTTACTCCTCAGACTGGGGTAAAATTTTCATAGAGAAATTTAGCTGAAAAAAAGCATTATGCAATTCAATAATAAAGAAAATCCAACACAAAAAAATAGGCAAAAAAATTGAGCATTTTACCAATGAAGATATACAAATTGTCAATAAACACTTGAAAAGATGCTCAGTTTCTCTGGGGAAATGCCAATCAAACCCACAATTATATACCACAACACAGCTAGGATAATAGCTAAAACAAATAAACAATAAATTGACAGTGCCGAGGGCTGATAAGGATGTGGAGCAGCCAGATCGTTCATGCATTGCCAGGCAAAATACAGACCGGTGCAGCTATTCTGGAAAACAGTGTGGCACTAGCTTTTAAAGTTAAGCCTAAACTTACTGTATGACCCAGTGATTCCACTTCTAGATATTTGCCTGATAAGAATGAAAACATATATTCATGCAAAGATGTGCACATGAATGTTCATGGTGGCTTTATTCAGATCCACCTGGGAGCAACCCAAATGTCCATTAATGTGAATGGAAAAACAGGCTGTAGAATGTGCATGCAATGGAATACCACCTGTCAATAAAAAGGAACAAAATAGCAATGCATGGAACAACACGGCAGAATCAAAAGAATTATGTTAAAGTAAAAGAAGTCAAAAGACCATGTATTATGTGAGTGCACTTATGTGCAATTCTAGAAAAGGCAAAGCTATAAGGACAGAAGGCAGATCAGTGGCTGCCTGAGGCTAGTGGGGGCAGAAGGCATGGGAGCACAAAGAAGTGCTTAGGGTGAGCGGCTTGTCCTCGTATGGATTGCATTGGTGGATGGGTTGCTGAATCCTATTCCTAGAAGTTGCATCTATCCTGGGGAGGGCCCAGAGAGAGGAAAGCATCTTGCCACCGTGGGGCCAGGAGAGAGAGAAAAAAAGGAGAATGGATGATTGGTACCATTTTCTGTCTTCCTCTTTGCCCACAGCAGGTTTCTAGCAGGGCTGTCTTCTTTTTTAAATGCTGAAATGATTTAAACCATACAGGTGGTGGGGAAGAACTACATCAGGTTGTTGTAAACTGTTCAAGCTAGCCTAGAGCCTTCTCTGAAGCCCCTTCCACCTATGGCTTCTCTGCTTCAAATTTAATTTCCTGTTCCTGGTGTCCAGGGCAGCACAGTGGCCCTTCCAGTCCCAGACCTCATTCAGATTCCCTCCAGCTCTCTTCTCTTTCCTCTCTCTCTCCCTCTCCAAGTCGAATTGCTGCATTTTAAAGTTAATCTATGACAAGATGAGCTACATGTGACTCAGGATGTGGAAAAAGGAAAATCCTGGAACTGTTGAAGGGAGCAGGGGGAGTCCCTGAGCTTCCCTCCACATCGTGCACATGGGGACGCAAGCCATCAAGGACTGAGCATCGGTGTTCACAGTGGCCTGAGATCATCAACGTTTGGGTTTCTTGCTCCTCTCTTGGGGCTCATGTGTCTGCTGCAGGCTTTTAGAGAAGGAGAGTGAGTAATTCATCCCAGTGCCTTCTCTGTGCCAGACACTTCTCCAGGTGCTGGGCACTCCCAGACCACTGAGGAAAGTCTCCCCGTTTCAGGCACTCACAGTCTGGTTGGAGGAGATAGACCAGCCAGTGGTGACTACAACATGGGAAACTCAGAAGAAAGATGTAGAGAAGCCACTCTGGGAACATAAAGGACAAAAGCTCTCTCTGCATGCTGATTTTTTTTTTAATAGAAAATCGCTTTCTACCTACTTTCTGTTACAGATGTCTTTTAAAAATCAGCCTCATGGGGCACCAGATAATTAGCCTGTAGGGGATGTCCTCATGCTCAGGGCCAGCCTGGGTCAGGCTTTCTTTGAAGGTAGGCATCTCCCTCTGTGCTGTAGTTCAGCCGAGGGAAAATCAAGGGGCAAATCCAAGTGGGGCCTGGATCCACAAAGAGCAGCTGGGGAGAGGGGAATGAAGTAAGTGGGAGATGCAGAGGCAGGGTCAGGAGGAGCTTTGAGCTTCATCCTGGTGGCTGATCACAGGATCCCTGTGGCCACAGGAGGGGGCATGACCCAGGGCTTTCCTGGGATCACCTGAGGAGACCTCTGTAAGGGCAGTGTGTGCCCAGCCTGTGCTGAGCATTTCCTGTGTGCCAGGCACCATGCCAAGGGCTTCCTCTGTGCCTTGCCCCAAAGTTCTCTCAACAGATAGATCCAAGATTACCTTTCATTTTCCAACATATATGGTACAGGATTACTCTTCTTAATATAGATAAAGGACTCTTCACGTCCACTGAAAAACACAGATTAAATGAAAAAGAAACACATCTAATTAACATGTGGAAGTATGCTCAGTTTCGTTAAATAGGTATGAAAACTCAAATTAGATATCATTATTTTTCACCTTTCAAAATTTTTTTAAAGAAAGTTCTGGCTTGGTGAAGCTTTGGCAAAACAGGAAGGCTCATATATGACTGGTGGTTGTAGAAATTAATACAACCAGGGCAGGATGGTAGCACTATGTACTACCTTCATTTTTTTTTTAATTGCACTTTAGGTTCTGGGGTACATGTGCAGATCAGGCAGGATTGTTGCATAGGTACACACATGTCAATGTGGTTTGCTGCCTCCATCCCCCCGTCACCTACATCTGGCATTTCTCCCCATGTTATCCCTCCCCAACCTCCTCCCCCTGCTGTCCCTCCCTTGGCCACCCCCCAACAGACCCATTTGTCATGCTCCCCTCCCTGTGTCCATATGTTCTCATTGTTCAACGCACGCCTATGAGTGAGAACATGCGGCGTTTGATTTTCCGCTCTTGTGTCAGTTTGCTGAAAATGACGGTTTCCAGATTCATCCATGTCCCTACAAAGGACATGAACTCATCCTTTCTTATGGCTGCATAGTATTCCATGGTGTATATGTGCCACATTTTCCTTGTCCAGTCTATCATTGATGGGCATTTGGGTTGGTTCCAGGTCTTTGCTATTGTAAACAGTGCCACTATGAACATATGTGTGCATGTGTCCTTATAATAGAATGATTTATAATCCTTTGGGTATATACCCAGTAATGGGATTGCTGGGTCAAATGGAATTTTTATTTCTGGGTCCTTGTGGAAGTGCCACACTGTCTTCCACAATGGTTGAACTAGTTTACACTCCCACCAACAATGTAAAAGTGTTCCTATTTCTCCACATCCTCTCCAGCATCTGTTGTCTCCAGATTTTTTAATGATTGCCATTCTAACTGGCATGAGGTGGTATCTCAATGCGGTTTTGATTTGCATTTCTCTAACAATCAGTGATGATGGGCATTTTTTCATATGTTTGTTGGCCTCATAAATGTTTTCTTTTGAAAAGTGTCTGTTCATGTCCTTCGCCCACTTTTGGATGGGTTTGTTTGTTTTTTTTCTTGTAAATCTGTTTTAGTTCTTTGTAGATTCTGGATATTAGCCCTTTGTCAGATGGGTAGATTGCAAAAATTTTTTCCCATTCTGTTGGTTGCTGGTTTGCTCTAATGATTGTTTCCTTTGCTGTACAAAAGC
>CAUYLG010068434.1:0-29107 GCA_963573385.1 Cacajao melanocephalus | reverse complement strand
CCTTGCTAGGTTGGGGAAGTTTTCCTGGATAATATCCTGAAGAGTATTTTCCAGCTTGGATTCATTCTCTTCATCACATTCAGGTACACCTATCAAACGTGGATTAGGTCTTTTCACATAGTCCCATATTTCTTGGAGACTTTGTTCATTCCTTTTTACCCTTTTTTTTTCTTTTGTATTTTCTGTAGTGATGGAGTCTTGCCATGTTGCCCAGGCTGGTATTGAAGTCTTGGGCTCAAGCAATCCTCCGGCCTCATCCTTTGAAAGTGTTGGGATTACAGGTGTGAGCCACAATACCCAGCCTCCTTCTGGTTTCCTGAGGGTGTGTCTATGCTGACGTTGTCTTCAAATCTTCCTGATACGCTGCGATAGACTCAGTCTGAGCATAGGTGTAATTTCTTTGAAGCAATCTAATACTCCTTTACGCTGACTCCTAGTGGACTTTAGTTTCCTCTGACTCATGTTTTCCTCCATATCAACTCTGAGGATTATTCACCTACACATTCAAGACATAATAATAGAGAACTGTAAAGTTTTCTTTGTCCTTCATTTAACACTATTTCATCAGCCCCAAGCACTGAATCTATCTCTATCTCTTTGCTCCACTTTTTCTGCTTCAAATATAGCTTTCAAAATGGTTTTGCTCATAGAATTTTTGCAAAACTTGCTAAATGTTTCCTGGGATTTACCATCTGGTATACTCTTTGGAGTGAGGAGAAAAAAAAAAAACATTGTGGACATATGCAATAGGAATACGATTCAGGAGAATAAGGCAAACGTTCCATTTGCCATCATTGTGTACAAGGTCCAGTCAGTGAGAAAGACCCCCTAGAACATGGAAATGACAAAATTTGGAAGCCAACATGAACAGCAGTAATCTAGAAAGCCTGGCATATCTCCTTGCTACCTGAGCTGATCTAGCATTCCAAGTGGGCAAGTAAGAATTATGGGAGGGGATTGGAAGGGAAGGTTACTTTGAAGGGAAGGATCTCTTCCAACCACAAATTCTGCTCAGACTACAACTTCTTTTCATTTTAGAAAAGCATTTCTCTTATTCTGTAGCATGTATATGGTTATAAACCATTAATAACATAGCTTACATTAATTTTGTTCATTTGGTGATTGCAAACTGAAGTATATGCTTTTTGCTAGATGGTGTATTATTTGCTGTTGCTGCATGACAAATGACCACCAAGTTAGTAGCTTATAGCAACACCAATTGCTGTCTCACAGTTTCCATGAATCAGGTATCTGGGAATGGGTTATCTGGGCTCTCTGTTCACTTTTCACCAGGTTGAAACCAAGGTGTCAGCTGGGCTGTGTCCCTTTCTCATAATCATGCTCACAGTTTCGTCATCAGCTCACAAGGTTGTTTGCAGAATGCATTTCCCTCTAGCTATGTTTTTGAGGTTTCTGCTTTCCTGCTAGTCATCTCCCAAGGCCTTGTTCGGCTAGTAGCTGCCTGAAGTTTCTTGCCAGGTGGTCCCCATAGACAGTTCACAACACGGCTGTTTGCTTTCTTTGTTAAGTGGAACAGCTTCTGCTGCTACTTCTTGTCACTTTTAAGGGCTCAGCTTGATCAGTCCCACCAGATGATCTTTTTGATTAACTAAGTTTAAGCTGGTTAGGGATGGGATGGAATCGCTGAAGTGGCATCCATCATATTTACTGGTTCTGCCTATCCTCAACGGGAGGGGATTACATAGGGTATATATACCAGGGGCTTGGAATCTTAGGGTGCATCTTAGAATTCTGCCTGCCTTGGGTAACAAAAAAGGGGGGAAAAAGATACAGTTCTGATGGGGAAAGCTGATAGGTTTCATCCTGCAAGCCCAAACATGGCTGCCTGGAGATAATCGTGAGACTATACCAAGGGCTAGAAGGGAAAGTGAAGCAGAGACTGATGGGAGGTGTTACCCAGTCCACACTTGTCTGTTTTGATCAATGGTGTCAACCTATGGACTGTGGCTCTAAAGTTGTGGCAGAGTTATTGCAAGAACGATTTCCATGCATATAGGCATTAAAGCAGTGTTTGTAGATCAAATAAATAGTAGATTTTACATACTTGCATAATTTTCACAGGTATCCTATGGTATATGAGTTTTATATTGCTGCAGTAACAAATTACCACACACTTAGTAGCTCAAAACAACAAAAATTTATTACTCTACAATTCTGGGAATAAGGGTCTGAAATAGGTCTCAATGCACTGAAATCTAACTGTTGGCAGGGCTGGTTCTTCCTGGAGTCTCCAGGTGAAAATCTGCTTTTCCATGCCTTTCCAGCCTCTAGGGACTGCCTGTGTTCCTTGCCCGGTGGTGGCTCCTTCCTTCACCATCAAAGGTATTAACCTGAAATAATCAAAGGGATCAGAATCCAATTTTAAAGAGTTTATTCAAGAGCAAAGTTTGAATTTGTCCTCTTTGGAAATACAAACTCCAAAGGAATGGGGTCAGTGCTAGGGGGTGGAGAGTTCAGGGTTTCACACTCATTTAGACAAATAGAAAGACTTTTACCATGATTACAACACTTTCACATAAGACTGGGTTATTAGCTGCAGTAATTTTGATTTGTAACAGCTTATTCCTTTTAAGGAAAGGTGTATTTAACAGTCCATATTAAGCCAGGCATGATGGCGTATGCCTGTAGTCCCAGCTACTCGAGAGGCTGAAGTAGGATTACTTGAGCCCAGGAGTTCAAGGTTGCAGTGACTATGATCACAGCCCTGCGCTACAGAGTGAGACCCTGTCTCTAAAAAAAATAATTTTTTTAATTAAAAAAAATTTTATCTTAAGCAACTTGATAGCCATTGGATCTTTTGCACCATCTGGTCTGAGTTGGGTGCCAGAAAAGAAAGAAGGCAGTTAATCTATAATAAAAGGTCAATAATTAAGAGTGAATGGGTCTTCTCTCTGGTGCCATTTACTCTTTCACAACATTTTACAAAACAAGAAAAAGTTAGGAAGAGGGTTAATTTATCATCAGTGAAGCAAAGGTTACAGCTGCTGGCTGCATGACTCAGATCTCACAATCATATTCCTTCAAGCCTCAAAATAATTTAACATTTCAACAGCTTCAATTTGATGCATTTATTTTCACAAAGGGCATCACTTCCACCTCCACTTCCATCATTATATCTTCTCTTTCTAATTCTGACCCACTTGCCTCTCTCTGATGAGGACCCCTGTGATTTTACTGGTCCACGCAAATAGTCCAGGATCACCTCCCTTACTTAATCAGTCAGCTGATTACAGACTTTAATCAAAACTACAAAATACATTTTGCTATGCCAAAATACCAAAAGAGCAACACCTAAATTGGTGTTTGATTGGATAACTGGAAACTGTAGCTTAACTGCACTGACTTGTAAAACTGACCATCACAGATGGGAACAACAAAAGACAAACTTATTTAAAGGTATTGTAGGATTTTAAAAGATTTTGTACTTTATCAGCCATGACTCTTATAACTGTGGCCACAGAGGAGTGGCCCTGAATTCTTCCGACGCTATTCAATTGTATTCGTGCTGTAACAGAATGAACAGGGACACTGATCAGCGAGAGAAGGAGAGCATTTCAAGAAAGCTGGACGCTCCTGAGACCCTAGAATTCACCATCAAGGCACTGAGGACTCATTGACACATACCAGAATGGGTAGAAGAGAGGAAGGGAAACAGAGAGATGAGAGAGAGCTGAAGACAAAATTCACCCAACTTGGCATTTTGTAAAGATTTGTTCCTCCTTCTGCTGCCTTATCCTACTTTACCCTGAATTTTATTTATTTTGGTCTTAGCTCAAAATGCAACAGGAGGCTGTCATCAGAAATTTAATGCATTAGCATTCAATGTCTTCTGAAATGTACTGCCTGAAAATCACAAGGAAAATGAGGAGAACAATGATTTTGTCTCCCCTCTTCTGAGCAATTAAATGTGATGAATATGTCATACGCAATGGTGAATGTTAGAATTAATAAGCTGAAATGTCGATGCATGACTATTTGTATACTTGACATCTCATAATTACATCATTTATCATACAAAATCTGGCAATCTTAAATAGAGAGCATTTATAATTAATTTTCTTGCCTTGGAAAGTCCAATTCATCCACAGTCAAAAAGAGTCAGTGTTAATTTCCTTTCTATCAGCCTTAGGCCACAAGTTAATGTATTAAAATCAGAACATTTGCAATAACAGACTAATTAAATTATTTCCTCTACTGTAGCAGAAAAATGCATGGTTCTTATGCTGATAATCAGTCACCACAATAAACGCCATTTAATTCTCCTTGAAAGTCAAATTCTTCCTAATGGCAATTTTAAACTGTCAAGTGGGTTGAGAAATTCAGTTTGTTTGAGTAATAAAGAATATTGACTTTTGCATATCATTATTGTTAATATTCTTTAAGAGAGACTAATAGGAAACTCATTCAAATAATGTTTGCCAATAAATGAGCTTGAGTCATCAACAGATGAAGCAGAGAAAAATTATCTCAGTTTTACAGAATAATGAGTGCAGATTTTGAAATGTTTGTGCTGATACACTTTCTCTGACAAATATAATCCAGTAAACAAGGTACATATTTCGAAATAGAAACACAGGGCATGACAGCTTTCCAGTTGAGAGCAAGATCTGGGTCACCAGAAGCAAGAGAAGAAATGTGAGGATACTCATTCTGAATGTTCAAAAATATGGCAAAAGAAAATAAGTTGTCTAGAATAGTTGTTCTGAAAACACATGCAGGAAAAAATATGACAAAGATGGTGTCTATGGATCAAAGGTGTCTAGATGTGTTCTAAAATGATAAGAAAAGAGTGTGTCAAGAGGCTGATTTTGTGCATAACATGACAAGAATGAGAATGACATAATGACACAAATCTGTTTCAGGTCCCACAAAAGGAAAGAGAATATATATTTTGGTGGCTCTGGTTTAAGATCCAAAAACTTTCAGATTATCTCATCACTCTCTGGTAGAAAACAAATCTACCAGATAATTTTGAGGCTACACTAAGAACATTTTCTTCATAAAAGATGTAAAAGGCTCATCAGAGAAGATAGCTTTCTTGATACAGCCAGTACTTAGCAAATTGCCTGGCATATAACAGGTGTTCCCTATATGCTGGTGACACAAGTGTAATTCCTTCCATGATTTGTTATTTATTAATCAATGTCATATGGTGAGCCAGCCGATTTTCCATATGATATCTCCTTTACATTGCAACAGCTCTGCAATGTTGGTTGGCATCATTGTTAAAATGTTACAGATGGAGAGGTTGACATTCAGAAATGTTCGTAAGAGTCAAACAGGCTGGCACATGGCAAAGCAGGGATCTCAATCCAACCACTTTACTCCACCTCCAGACTCAACACTTCCCAGTTGCCTGCTATGTGTGACGAATGCAGTCATGTGGGAGATCCGTCTGGCTATACTTAAGGAATTTCCAGACAGGCTGCAACGCAGCTAAGTGTCTCTTAAAGGCTATGGAAAATGTTTGCATGTGTCTACAGAAAAAAAGGGAGGAGAAGGAGCAGGAATAGGAGGAGGCAGAGAAACTGAAGAAGAAATATTAGAATTAGAAAAAAAGTTAGAATTACAAGAAGACAAAGATGATGAAGAAGAATTAGAAAAAAAGAAGGAAAAGAAGTATAAGGAGAAAAATTGGAATGAGTAGAGAAAGAGGAAAGGGAGAAAGAAGGAGGATAAGGAAGAGGAAGAAGGAGGAGGAGGAGAAAGAATACTAACTTATGGTAAGAGAGACTCAGCTAAAACCAAGAAACAGTATCTTATTTCAAGTGATAATAAAAAAGAACTCCTTAAGGCAGGTATGCAATTTTTAGTTCCCTTAAAATCTTCAACAGGACAGAGGTATTTAATACTCCCTGAAGATTTACTATATGCAGATGACTTTACTGAAGTATCTAATTTAATCCTCTTATAAACTTGTGAGGCAACTATTCTTATTTACACCTTATGGGTGAAAAACAACTTGCATTCATAGGAGGTGAAGTCATCCATTTACCAATGGACAGAGCCAAGCTTTGAGGCAGCGAAGACACAAGACAGCAGAACTCCAAAGGAATGGCTATGGACCCAATCAGGAATGACTGGAGTTGGGGCATTAGCTGTGCCGCTGTGTCTCTATCCAGTGGCTGGGGTCATGGGTTGGGAACATGCCCTAACTCGTTGCAAGGAATGACCATCATCAGGAGCAGACTTTTTTTTTTTTTTTTTTTTGACGGAGCTTCTCGTCACCCAGGCTGGATTGCAATGGCGCGATCTCAGCTAACTGCAACCTTCGCCTCCCGGGTTCAAGGGATTCTCCTGCCTCAGCCTCCTGGAAGCAGTCTTTAGAGGACAATGTTAGGTCCTCTCACAGGAGCCCCAAAGATTCCCCTCTTGCCAATGTGGCTGCTGAAAACCTGATGCTTGCAGCTTTTCCGCAGAAACACTGCTGTGCCTTGGAATTTATTTCCTCTCCACCCCAGGGAGGACCCTTGACCAATGATTCACAGCTGCACCAAGTTGAGAGAGATGGATGGAATCCAGCTCTTTTGCTTTGAGTGGGGCTAACTCTGAAGCACAACTCACACTCCAGAGCCACCGGCAGAGTCAACCTCTACAGGACTGTATCTGAAATCACACTCTTGCTTGGTTTCCCTCACCTGCTTCACTCACTGCCTTACAGAATTATCTGCATACTTTTTTTTTTTTTTGAGACAGAGTCTTTCTCTGTCGCACAGGCTGGAGTGCAGTGGCGTGATCTTGGCTCACTGCAACCTCTGCCTCCCAGGTTCAAGTGATTCTCCTGTCTCAGCCTCCCATAGCTAGGATTACAGGCGTGCGCCACCACACCTGGCTAATTTTTGTATTTTTAGGAGAGACGAGATTTCACCACGTTCGCTAGGCTGGTCTTGGACTCCTGACCTCAAGTGATCTGCCCACCTCGGCCTCGTAAAGTGCTGGGATTACAGGAGTGAGCCAATGCACCAGCCAGCATGCCTCTTTATTAAGTAATTGCATACCAGTTCTCATCTCAAGGCTAGCTTCTGGGAATCTGAACTTGGACATATCCCCATAGCACATTAATTTTTAAAAAATAAAATCCACTTGCACAAAGATTATGTTCATTTTGATTTTGAGATTATTATTCATTTAAATTTTATAGTTTCCTTTTGTATTTTGGAAGCAATACTTTGTTCCAGGATGTAAACATTTTTATAGGTGCTTGAAAAGCTTGTATAAAACACTGGGCATCTTGTTCATCAGTCATAACCAAAAAAAAAAACAAGCTTTCTACAAATAGTTGAAATTCTGGATGTCCAATGTGTGAACTACCACAGTCCCTCTGAATAGTCTAATCTACCCTTTGTAACTCTCCCATTAACTCAGAGCTGGTATTATGAGTGGGCCATATAGATGGTTCTATGTTAAACAAAATCTGAAACTATGGCAGCAGAATACTACACATAGCACTGAGCTAAAATTTTAGATATTTATTTCTTCAGGTATCTTAATCTTAAAGGTATAGAAGACAGGTGAGAGAGCACATATTGTAATGAGGCTGGTCTCTTAGAGCTAGGACAACCAAGAGTAAAATAAAAAACGAGATTCTTTGCTTGAACCTGGGAGGCGGAGGTTGTGGTGAGCCGAGATCATGCCATTGCACTCCAGCCTGAGCAACAAAAGCAAAACTCCACCTCGAAGAAAAAAAAAAAAAGAAAAGAAAAAGAAAAAAAGTGATTCTTAAAAGGCAGTATGCCAAAAATAAACCACCTGATGTTTCTCTAGGAAGTCTAACTAGACTCATAAGCAGTGAGAGCAAAAACTTTCTGAAATTCTACCATCTGCACTGTTCCACACTCTGTTAAACCACCCAGATTCCACTATTTAATGTAAATAAGGTGGCTTCAGATCAAGCTGACTTCTGAAACCAACAGAAAAGATATCTATCCCTCTTTCTCATCTCTTGAAGAAGAGAAAGGTCATATTGAAGCAGCATCTAAACTTACATTATTCAGCAGGGGCCCTTGAGAATGTCTTCTTGAAACCATATTGGAAAGTCTTAAACCTAACTCAGTTAAAATTTTGCTGGCAAGGGAAGGTAAAGCCCTTCCTTCATTTTCTTCACATTTCCCACCATGCAACTTTTGCAGATTCTTGCAAGGCATACAAGGCATACACATTAAACAATTACACACAGATGCAAGCATGCCTGCGCACATGTGCACACACACAGACACACACACACACACCCCAGATTAAAATCAATCTTTACCAGCTTATGGTAACAGTTGACACTTCAAACTCCAGTTGTAGAAGGTTTGACTTTGAGGAGAAATTGTTCCAGCAATTCTTGCTAAAATGACTAGACAAATTGTCTATTTCATTTCTATGCTAAAACCACAACCAATGCATTTGTACATGCAATAACAGCTTTTGTGCTAGTCTGACATGGTTACAAGTTATAATTTTGAGAATTACTGCTAATCACAAGAGGGCCATTCCTTTTAATAATCTTGAAATTCTTTAGAATGTGTTAACTCTGTTTTAAGTCACCAGCGTTCTTCCTGTATGTAAGGAATGTATTATGGAATTAACTGAGCTGTAGTAAACCTTGTTGAGCTCTGAACATGTAATGCTAGTGCACACAGAGGGAAGGAGGTGAATATTAACTGCATTCTAATTATGTCTGCATTTCAGAAAGGGGAAATCTGGGGGGAAAAGAATATGAATAGATGTGAGACATATCTTTAAAAGAACTAGGAAAACAGATGTTTTGATATAAACTGGGATACTCCCTATATTTGGCCACCATTGGATACTCCCTACATTTAGCCACCAATAAATACCATATATTCTTAACTCAAAGATAAAGACTTTATTTTATCTTTTTTTCTGTCTACATTTTATTATTTAAAAATAAAACAGAATGCATCTTACCTTCAATTTAAGGGAATGGTATTTATTCTTCCTAAAAATCTTCTTTTGGTGGGGAATAGGGGAGGGACAGCGGGGGGTGGGGAGTTGGGAAGAGATAGCATGGGGAGAAATGCCAGATATAGGTGAAGGGGAGGAAGGCAGCAAATCACACTGCCATGTGTGTACCTATGCAACAATCTTGCATGTTCTTCACATGTGCCCCAAAACCTAAAATGCAATAAAAAAATTAAAAAAAATTCATTACTAGATTTTTGCTATGATTTATGAAGAATGATGTCTCAGAATTAATGGGGTGCAGGGGATGTTAAGAGCCATGCTGAGAATTCTATATCAGTGGCCTATTGCTGTTATAAACAATTACCATAAATGTTGCACTTATACATTACACATGTATTATCTCACATATATTTTCTCACAGTTCTGTAGGAGAGGAGTTTGATGTGGATCTCAGTAAAATCAAGGTATTGGCTGAGCTAAGCTCTTCTCTGAAGGCTCTGGAGAAGAATTCACTTTCAGGCTTGTGCAAGTGGGTGGCAGAATTCAGTTCTCTGATGAGGTCTGAGGTCTCCATTTCCTTACTGATTGCCAGACCTGGTCATTTTCAGGTTCTAGAGGCCACACTCATTCCCTGGCCCAAGGTCCCTTCCATCTTCAAAGCCAGCAACAGTAAGGTGTATCCTTTTCATCTTTCATGTCTGTGACTCTCTTCTGTTGCATCTTTGTGACCCCAGCTAGAAAAGGTTCTCTGCTTTTTACGGACTCACATGATTAATTTGGGCCCATCCAACAATCCAGGATAATCCCTCATCTCAAGATCCTTAATTTAATTACGTCTAGAAAGTCCCTTTGGTGATATGACCTATCGTATTCCTAGGTTCCAGGAATTAGGACCTGGACATATTTGGAGCTATTATTCTGTTGACCACAAACCACAATGGGTCTTGTATGAGCTAAAGGACTCCAAAGCCCCAGTGTGGAGCCAGTACAGCAGGTGGTGAAAGCCAATCCTCACAACAGTGAAACAGACAGTGTTTGTGCAGGTTGACTTTGGAAAGATGTTTTTGATCTTGTGATGGGGAGAAATACTGTCACTCCTTTAAACACACAGGTAGACACACCTGTACGAATGGCCATAAAGAGGATTTCTGCATATTGAAAGAATGCATGATAATGCTACAAATAAACAAATTTGGACTGCTCTACATCTGGCATTTATGGGCGCCTGTTAACAGTTGTTGGAATCGGCTCTAGTATGTAATGCAAATGCCTTACTGGCTTTCTAGTGAAGCCCCTCAGCAAGTTATTCCCTAACTTTCACTTCATTTAACAACAACAAAATACTAATTTTCTGGAGGGAGATTGGGACATATTTCCAGATAATTGAACATTCTTTTATGACCCTTTCATTAAATAATTGGCATAAAAATGTAGCTCCTTGTTGGGTCAGCGGAGTGTAATAAAGTTCTAAAATCTAATAATCTTTTGGAAATACTGTCGTTATTTCCATTTTACAGAAAATACCACTGTTTTAATGAGCTATATCCCTTTTTCTTCAATATTGGTGTGGTGGATGGTGCTCCATGGGGCAGCATATTTAGTTTAAAGGCCATTCTATGACTCCATAACAACCAAAGAAAATGGAAGAAGAAATATCTGTTTGATAGGGGCAGGAGCTGATTCCTACAAGGAAAATTGGATTGTAAATTTTCACATACCTGGCTTTACGGGCTATGTACTAGAAACACAAAAGCATTTTTAAATAACTCAAATTTGCAAATAGCATACATTATTTTACATGAAGCATATTAGTTAGATGAATGAGTCAGCTATTATCTCCTTAAGTGAAAGACTTTGAGCAGATGACTACAACACTTATAGAAAGCCTCCGTCTATTTAAACTTGCTTAAATTCACTTTTTCAACCATTTAAGCTCATTACAATTGAACACCATTTCAACCGGGTATTTCAAATGGCACTGGCTATTTCAGAAGACAAGCTGTGATTTTTAGATGAATTGGGCAAAAGGCCAAAAGTAAGAAAATCCTGTCTTTCAACAATTTCTCCAGTCTTCAGAGAGTCATTTTCACTTATATTGAAAATCCTTCAAAGAATTTTACAGGACCAAAAATAATATTATTTACATTATGCATCTTAAAATGTATAACAATAGACTCTTCATCCCACCTCATTACCAGAAAATTTAAGCAGAGGCTATTGCATTTCTATAGGTACCATGACTTGGTCCAGTAACTTGTTCACCCAACAGAGTGGAGAGATAAAAGTTCTCAGCACCTGCTATTGGAAAATATGACTCCTGAATTCTTCAGATGAAAGATAATCAGTATTGACACCTATTTTTATTGCATTTGAATATGTGATGAAAATCTCTCTGATCACTTGCTGGCCGGGCTGCTATGAAATTTAAACCTCTCAGTTCTGCGTGTGTTTCGTCTCTGCTGATGGTTAGAAAGGCATTTTCCTTTCAACCCCCGACTTCTCAGACTGGTTGTTTTCTCTCATTTACCCTCCAGGCGGGACTGTACCTTATAATCATGTACATGTACATATGTATACATATCTACATCTATGAATGTGTAACTTCAATACATATGTTTTAAATAGCTGGGCATGGTGGCGCATACCTGTGGTCCCAGCTACTTCGGAGGCTATCACTTGAGCCCAGAAGTTGGAGGCTGCAGTGAGGTATGATCATGTCACTGAACTACAGCCTGGGTGACAGAGCCAGACCCCCATTTCAGAGAAAAATAATGATACAATAAACACATAACATGTCTTTGCAAATCAAAACCACATTGAGATACCATCTCACGCCAGTTAGAATGGCAATCATTAAAAATCTGGAGACAACAGATGCTGGAGAGGATGTCGAGAAAAAGGAACACTTTTACACTGTTGGTGGGAGTGTAAATTAGTTCAACCATTATGGAAGACAGTGTGGCGATTCCTCAAGGATCTAGAAATAGAAATTCAATATGACCCAGCAATCCCATTACTGGCTATATTCCCAAAGGATTATAAATCTTTCTATTATAAAGACACATGCACAAGTATGTTTGTTGTGGTGCTGTTTATGATAGCAAAGACCTGGAACCAATCCAAATGCCCATCAACGATAGACTGGACAAAGAAAATGTGGCACATATACACCATGGAATACTATGCGGCCATAAAAAATGATGAGTTCGTGTCCTTTGTAGAGACATGGATGAATCTAGAAACCATCATTCTCAGCAAACTTACACAAGAACAGAAAACCAAATACCACATGTTTTCACTCATAGGCGGGTGATGAACAATGAGACCACTTGGGCACAGGGAAGGGAGCAACACTCACTGGGCTAGTTGGGGCTGTGGAGGGGAGGGGGGGAGGGACAGCGGGGGACCGGGAGGATGGGGAGGAATAACACCGTGAGAAATGCCTGATGTAGGAGACGGGGAGTTGGGGGGATGGAGACAGCAAACCACCATGGCATGTATGTACCTATGCAACTTTCCTGCAGGATGCAGGATGTGCACATGTACCCCAGAGCCCAAAGTACAAGTTAAAAAAATTATATGTCTTATCAGAAATAACCCATCTCAGAAATATTCATATTTGAGCAGTCTTCTTCAGGTGCTTGGCATTAAATTATTCATACTTGAGTAATGTATGGATCTCATTTGAAGTTTTAAAAAAGTTTCCTCATTGAACTTCAGTGTAGCATTCAGTTATTTTTATTGTAGAGAAAATTTTGTTTAGGTGAACACCTAAGCATTGCCGGAAAGCACCCCTTTCCATGCAGTGGGATCCAGCCCCGAACCTTTGCATCTCTCTGTAAATTGAAGGTACAGGTATGTGTGCAAACTGGGTCTTGGCCAGACAGGTTCCATTGATTTCCCTCTCCACTTTTGGAAAAGCCAGCTGTGCTGCCATTTTGTGATTCAATTCTTTTGTTCCAGATATATTTGTGCTGTTTTGACTTTTCTGGTGAATGAGTTCTAACATCTGCCTCATTCCCTCATTGATTAATGACTCAAATAAAGTCATGAACTTTTATATATGTGTGAGAGTCATGATTTTACCCTTTCTGAAAATTATCTTTTAACAGCACTATATTTAAATGTGTATAAATATATAAGTAGGTAGATATATTTTATGTTTGTGCCATGTGTTTCTAACGTATATAAGCCACAAAAGTAAACATCCAAATTAATCATAGACCAAATTATAAAGGATTTTTTAAATTTTATTAATGAGTTTATAATAGTGTGTTAGGGTAAAATTTAAAACAATTTTGTGTATTTAGAGGGTGCATAACCCATAAAATTAAATAAAGTTGACAATATTAATTTCAAGTGATGAAATTGCCACAATTGGGTTGGGAGTGAGAAGATGACTTTTTCGTGATTAAAGTTTAACTGGCCATTGACTTGGCTTTGACTTTGAGCATCATGAACCATCATTTGAACTGTGGTCTCTGCTGTGATTAAATTTCCTTTCTGAAGAATGAATGCACTCAACCATCAATGTAGTATTGGAAGGCATAATCGATGTAAGAGGTCACCATGAGATAAATTAACAAATCAAAAATCTTAATTTAAGGAGTATTTTTCCATGTGCTTTTGAAATGACTACACTTTCTGCCAATGAAGGCTTGCTTGAGTAAGGATCAGATCCAGCAGAACTTCTGCTGACTGGAAGGAGACAAGTGCAGGATGCTGCCAGGTCGGCATGCCCGTATCACTCCATCTGCTAAGATGACTGAAGCCTAGTCTGGCTTGTCCTATTAAAATTGCTGCAAAGTCTTCATTTGCACATTACATAATGACATCCTTAGCCTTCTGTTGGTGCATTGCCATTACTTATGTATTAAATTGGCCTCTGTTCTTTTACATTAGTGCAAGACAACTGAAAAACTATATTATCATTCTATGGCACTGAACAAACATTTATAATTTAGAGAATGTTTTTATTATTATATATATATTTTTTATTTTTACATGGTATACCCAGTAAGTATTATGTCTAACATACAAGATTACGTAGTTTAGTTACTAGTTATATGTATTCTATGATTTTAATTTCACATTATAAAAACTGAAGTTGTCAAATTTCTGCATTTTGCAATTTTTAAATAAAATTTTCTAAATAGAAAATTAGTGTGTTTTAAAAATTTCCTTCTACAATTTGGTCTACAATCAGGTGATTTTTCGAAGCATATGGAAGCAATTATTTAAGTAAAGTATAACTGTTTAATACCATATGTTGTCTTAAATATACATTATCTTAAAATAATTTTACGTTGAGTGGGCTGATAAAGCCTTTACTCTGATTCACTCCTCCTTTCTGTTATTCCATAAAATCAGGCTTTTAGCTCTGCCCTTGGCTACTGTCACAGCTACGTAATTGATTTCCTCCAAGCTCTCTTTCTAAGGAAAATAAATTTAAAAATACCAAAGGTCTGCATTATGTATTCATGAAATAATCTATATTTTTAAGGCATATTTATAATATCCTTCCCATATGTCCAGCCAGTGCTATGATCAGCAAAGAAGCTTGAATTCAGATTTTCAACGAACCTTCCTTTTAAGAATAGACATAGGCAATACCCAGCAACACATGACGCATGCCCTGGAGCATGAATGATATTAAGGGACCCTCATTATGGTGTGGAACCCCATCTAGCTGTGACATCTAGCCTGAGAGTGAGAAGCAAGGAGAGTTACATCGTGGAAGGGGTCAGGCTGGAAAAGTACTCAAGGCAGAAGAAACAGCACCTGCAAAAACCCAAAGGCAAGCGTGCACACAGTGTTTTCTGGGAATGGTAGCCACACTTTTAATTCTGGAGCTTAATGATTGTGGACTGGATATGGAGCAGAACATCATAAGGAGAAAACTGGAGGGTGGGTCCTGAGGGACATCGTAGGTCACGTCTAGGAACTAGGGTTTTTTCTCCTTACGGCAAAGGGAAGCTGTTGAAAGGTTTCTGTTTCAGGCAGAAGAGAAAACATGGTTAAGATCACCATTTAAAGAGAGGGCTCGTGCTGCTCTGAGGATAGTGGGTAAAAATGGGGGCAACAAGTGAGGAGCTTTTCCTCAGGAATGCCAGAGGGATGGCCTGGATCAGCGCTCTGCAAAGCAGGTGATTCAGAATGATTAGGACTCTGTGCTTTTAGAACAGATGACTGAGAGAACGGGTGTTTAGGAATTGGCCCTGGAGTGGGTGGGGATACTTTCTCCTGAGTTATAAAACTCAGAGGAGGGGCAAGTTGGGAAGAAGATGGTAAATTCAACTGAATGTTGGGTTTGAAGAGTCTGTGTCATGTTCGCATGAGATTCCAATGAGTTGTTGGTTCTCCGGGTCTGAGCAGAGCAGACAGACACATGTGAAGAAGGCTATTGATGTCCAGAAGCAGCTGGGAGATTCTAAACCAGGGTCCAGGAAACCTTTCCATCAAAGGGTCTGATAGAAAATCTTTCAGGCTTTGTGGGCTGTACAGTCTCTGTTGCAGCTACTATTCAACTCTGCCATGGTGCCCTGAAAGCAGCCACAGAAATACTTCAGTGTGTGGGCAGAAGGTGGTGGTGTTCCAAGAAAATTTAACACAGAAACAGGCGGTGGTCCAGATCTTGCCAATGGGTTGTGGATTGCCAAAGTCTTTCATAAACCATACACTGAAGGCATGGGCAGATCTCTGAGAAATATGAGAACTTGCACACGTGATTCTGAGGGATCAGAGTATAAGAATCTCCTGGGACCTTGCTTGAAATGCAAGTATTTCCAGCCCCCACATCTGCTTCGGTGCAGGAGAACACACAGACCAGCTTGAATTTAGGGGATGGACAGAGAACATGAGCAGAAAGGAAAATTGGAGAGGGGCCTTCCTGGAAGCCAGTTTGAATGGGGTTCAGCTGTATCCAGCACCCTTAAGCTGCCAAGTACAATATGGGTGACACCATGCCCAATGGCTATAGCAAGAATAAAGCTTCGATTAAGCGGTAGGTGCATAAATAGGCCTACGGTGGGTTATAGAGCACCAGGGAAATGAAGACAGAAGCAGTGAATATAAATAGCTTTTAAACAAGGGGAGTGGAGGAAGGCAGCACATCACACTGCCATGTGTGTACCTATGCAACAATCTTGCACGTTCTTCACATGTACCCCAAAACCTAAAATGCAATAAAAAAAAAGAAGGGGAGAGGAAAGATGGCTTTTAATTGGAAGAAGAGACGCAGGAACTTTTGTTTAAGATAGGAAAGACACCGTCATATTTAAAAGCTCATGACCAGAAGCCAGTAGAGGCTGGGTGCGGCGGCACACACCTATAATCCCACTGTTTTGGGAAGCTAAAGTGGGAGAATTGTGTGAGGCCAGGAATTCGAGACTAGCCTGGGAAATATAGCAAGACCTTATCTCTACAAAATTTTTTTTTTTAATTAGCCAGGTCTCATGGCTCACTCCTATACTCCCAGGTACAAAAAAAAGGCTGAAATGAGAGGATTGCTTGAGCCCAGGAATTTGAGGCTGTGGTGAGTCGTGATCACTCCACTGCACTGCAGCCTGGGTGACAGAGTGAAACTCTGTCTCAAAAACTTTTTTAAAAAAGTCAGTAGAGAGGAGACTTGAGCAATGCAGGACAGAGGGGATGCTGACAAGGTAACAGTTTGGGTTTCATGGGGAAAAGCATACTTATAAAAAGAGAATAAAAGTACAGTATGCAGATGCTGGTAAATTTAGAGGCTAGAAGATAAAGTCATTCCAACTGATGTCTTCTGTTCCCATAAGCAGGGCTTTTTTTCATTTGCTGAGGGTGAGTGGGCTGGGTCCTGGGCTGGTGGCCCCAAAGAGAATGAGGAGGTTCTGTTGTAGGCAGTGACAGAATAAAGCAGGATAGAAAGAGGAGGATTTGTGGGGAGGGCTCCACCCCCAGACTCAAGTCTAATGCCTCAGATGAGCCTTTTATTATCCTCTCATGGGAAGTTTTTGCTTTCATTCATTCAGTGTAAAAATATGTGTGGTGTGCTCATTGTGTGACTGGCTACTATGAGCTGAGGATGCAAAGACCAACTGAACGCCACCCTTGCTCTCAGGGAGACACGTCGTGAAAGAAGAGCGTTATCACACCTGTAGTAAAAGATAAGCCAGAGTTTTGCCCAGAGAGGCAAGTGCACATGGGGGAGGATGGAAGTCTTTGACGCTTTGCATGCACACCCTGCACAGTCAGCCAGAAGCAGGCAGGCATTCCCAGACATATCCTGCTCTTCATGTACCTCCATGAATTAAAAGATGTATGCATCTCAAGAAGCCTAACCCATACCTTTACATGTCTCTCTTCTCCCATGAAGCAGCAGGTGTGTTGAATCCCAGTAAAGCATTCTCTGTACTTCCAGGTCCAGCCTTTTATCATGGGGCAGAGGAGATTAGAGATGGCAAGAGGATGCCAATTCCAAGGAAAACAAAAACCAATAAAGAAAATCATCTAAGAAAACTGCTATAAGTCATCATTCCTGCATAACATTTTCTTATTGGAAATGAATGATCTTGACTCCATTATGATGACAAAAACAGGAACAAGCAACAGAGAAACTAGAATCTCAATCTATCCTGCATAGAATCACTTAATTCTCATATCCTCCTGTCAAATAATGTTCAACACTTCTACTCACAACAAGGCTATCAAATCAATTACATGAATTGATTGTCCCTTTCCAGGACCATACGTTTCATGAATAATAGAGATGTATCTTAAATCAAAAGATCGTTTTCTATTCCCCAGACCCACAAGGTAAAACCATTATACATAATGGATCAAATTAATTGAATTATTACCTGTAACGTTACCAGAAATGGTTTGCACAAAGTGAGCTATAATCATTGTCAGTGGGATTAATTGCATTGATTCTACGTTCATTTTTGAAAGAAAGCTACACAACATTAGTTTTTGGAATAATCAGTAAATGCATAAGGAATCAGAACTATCCGCTTGGCTGGTTGTTCCAAACTCTGTCCTAAGCAATTATTCAAATATTCACATACAACAGCTGAAGTTTATGCCCTTCACAGGCTGAAATGTCCAAAAGTCCCATTTCACTGCATGAGCTAGCCGTTCCTGGAGCCCATCACACCGGCCACAGCCAGTAGTTCAGGGATGGTGCATAAATCCAACCAGGCCTTTCACAAGTCTCTGCCTCAAGAGAATAAGAAAAATTCCTGTGTCTTCAGGTTTATGGGACTGGAAGTATTTGATACCATTTCTCCCAGCCAGTAGGGCAGCTTCATTATTACCTCCTACAAAAGCATCCATCACACACACTAAATAGCCTTTATTCTGCACTCTCAGCAACTATTTTCATCCTTGTAATATGTTTTATTTTTATAACACTTAGTAGAAATTATATTGTTATTAATTTTTTTATTGACCTGATTTTACCTCTGCAATGTAACCCCTGCAATACCTGGAAACGTGTTCTGTTTTCTTTCTTTCTTCTCTTAACCTTGGCATCTAAAACTGTGTGGTTCCTAAGAACTTGAGATATTTTCTAAAGAAAGAAGGAATTCCTGAACCAATTCTGTGATGTTTTATTTTCCATACTTTATTATTGTAATATTCAAAGTAAAATTACTTTAAGATATGATATTCCAGGTAATAGGTAATATAGATTAAGTCTACCCTCATTCATTGCTGCTTGGAATGTGCAGTGTTTACAATCACTTTGGAAAACTGTTAGTTTCTAATAAAATTTCCATGTGATCCAGAAATCCTACTTGTAGGTACACATTCAAAAGAAAAGAATGTTCACATCTACAAAGAAACTTATACAAAAATTTCACAATCACATTATTCATAATACCTTGAAAGTGGAAAAGACCCAAATGTTCATTAATAAGAGAATTTATAAGCACATTTTGGTCTCTTCATGCAATGAAATACCAGTCAGTCACACGAGAAACAAACTGCAGAGAGACCCACCATGGCTGAATCTCAAAATCATTATGTGGAGGACAAGAAGATGGACACAAGAGTTACATACTACATGATTCCATTGACGCAGAATTCAAGAATAGCCAAACCCAGCCATGGTGAGGGTTGTCACAGCAGAGGTCAGCTCGGGGAAGCGTAGGGGAGCAGGAACTGGGGCAGCAAAATGTTCTATTTGTGGATCTGGTGGTGTTATGTAGCTACTTACAAATGTAAAAAGACATAATGCACTAAACAGTGAAGGTTGTACTTGAGTGCATGTAAATTCTTCCTCAATATACAAAGCACAGTGGGAAAAAGAAAATAGAAGAGGTGGCACATAGGTTCCATCTCCCCATGTGCAAAAATCAGCTTAGACCAGCTTCTTTTGCCAGCTGAGCTCATCAGAGAGAAATCCCAGCAATGGATGCTTCTTTCTGAAGCCTCCCTCACAGGGAAATCTCAGGGTAGTAATGTTAGAATTACCTCTTTTGGTCTTTCCATCCTTGCGGAGCCACCACGCCTTCTGAAGCTTCAGAATGTCTTCAGGAATGTAGAACATATTTTGATATCATGTGCCAAGTGATTTAAATACAGAAACTCTGGTTCTCAGACCATCCCTGAAGATTGAGTGATCAGCTCTATTTTCTCAATGGTCATGCCCTAAGCAAATAGTTGTCCTGGATCACCTAGCCGAAGGAAAAGAATACCTATGCCAGATAAAGTCAGAGTTCACCAACAAGGACACAGCATGCTGTGCAACAATTTGCAGGAAAATCGCTGCCCTGACTATGCAGCCTGAGAGTGGAGTGCCTGTGATAAAGGCGACTTACTTTACTCTGTGGTCTAGAGCACACATGGTCACGAAGCTATTCCTGTGAGGTTTTCTTTGTCCCATTTTGGTAGTAAAATATTTACATCCCAGTGGGTCCAATGAAAGGAAACATCTAATAGTGGATGCATCCACAGCTCAACCATCATTATTCTCATGTGGACAAGAGTCTACTTCCATTATGACTGGTTGTAGCAACATTTTAAAAAATATTATCATAAAATCTTTATAAAAGAAAACATGCCATTTATTTAACCTTTTAAGTATACAATTCGGTGACGTTAATGACATTCACACTGTTGTGCAAACATCACCACGGTTTTTAAAGCTCTTTCATCACCCCAAGCAGAAAACTCTATACCCATTAAGCAATAACTCCCATCCACAACTTGCCCCAGCCCCTGGTAACCTCTCATCTCCTGTCTCTACAAATAGCAACAGTCATTTTTGATGTGGTTTATAGGAGATATCAATTTCTTAGAAGTCAAGGTTCACTTCAATGCCCTTGGTTGAAGATGCCCAAATTAAGGTCTTTTTGTTCCCCATTCTGTCACCATAGACATTTTGTCAAATAACTGAATTACTTTGTCATGAAACACTAACGTTTCCAGGAGAGAAAATAACATATTTTCTCATCTTAAGGGGTTGTATTTATTTCCCGAGTACATTGCTCTGTCAATTAATATATGTGTGCATGTGAGTTTCACAAACTACTCACATGCACACATATATTAATTGACAGAGCAATGTGTATGTGAGTGTCTGTGTGTGTGTGTGTGTGTGTTTGTGTGTGTGTGAGGTAAACATGGTAGAATGAATTATCTTCTAGCAGAGTCTTTGGTATATAATGATACATTAATAGCAAAATCACTTCTTTGCCAACGTCTAACTTTAAAGATAATTATGGACAATAAGACACCCACCAAGTCATCAGTACTAAGCTATATATAAGCGGTGTTCTCCATTCCAGAGCAAGCCTGCAGCTGGGAGACCTAATTATCCTCATTTGGCACAGCAAGAGAGGCAGGCATCACCCTGTTATCTTCAGCTTCTCCTGTCTTAACAAACTGTATGACATCTCACAGAGAAGCGGAGATAAGATTCCTTTTTAATACTCACTTCTTGGAAGCCCATAATCCATTTCCAGCATATAAAGGTGAAACAGTTTAACTGTTTGTACCTGAGATGGAGTCCTGCTGTCAGATGCAAAGCTGAAGGTAATAACCTCATGACAAAGGAGGATGGCTTCATCAAAGCAAATCTTGCTCTGCTTTCAAGATTTCATCCTTTGGACAGTTTGTGTTGCATATTAATAATGCCATTTTGTATTTCTTGTTTTCCTCTAGTATCTGAATACATATTTGATTGCATGTTTTGTAACGGTAAAATTGAGCTGTGCTGACTTGCCTCAGAGAGCAAGGACATTAATCTATAAAAAGACAGGGAGGAAGGATTGACTCCCCCAAGTTCTCAGAAATGTTCTCCCTATGATTTCTTCCTCTCCTTGTTATCACCATCATCTTTATCTATCAACATTTTCTTATCACAAGCATTTTTTGTGCAAAAATAGGCAAGCTGTCAACATCTTCTAATCTGTTCTTTTGAATAGAAAAATGTCTTTCTAACATTCAAAGGCTCTTTTCATACTCCTGTACCATTGGCTGATTTAAAACTTTATATTATTGCAATTGAATCTGACTAGTTATTCGAATCCTAATAATTAACTGAATTTCAGTGTCATTCTTTTTCCTCTCCCACCCTTTTTCCTAATAATGCTTCAAGGGGTCACCTGGAATGGGGAACTTAATTTGCTAGGTTTAGTATCTAATCAAAGCGATTGAATGTGAACTGAATTACAGCCTCTAGAGGTTAGGGTTTATTCATCCTGTGCCAAACAACAGCTTTCCCTTTTAAGGACAAAACGCGTATTTGATACTTCTTGTCCTTTCTGATACAGTGTGCAGGGTTACCATTTGTAGAAATAAGTAGAATGTGAGTGTAGGAATATATAATCCCCAAGTGGGAAACTTTAAATTACCCAAGTAAATATGTGGCTGCTTTACGGGACTTCAAAATGAGTATTTTACGGTGTCTGCACTCTTTATGCTTTCAGAGTATGTGTTGATTTTTAAACGTGCCTTAAAATTTTCAGGAATGCAGCTGTACCATAAAGAGATGTATTCTTGGGGAGGAGAGAATTAGTTTCCATGGGCACTGAATGTTGCCTGTACAGTACTGTTCTACAATAATGAAGCATTGTTTTGAGGACCAACTCTCAAGTGAAGATGTCTCTTATTAGTGCTAACAGCTGGAATTTACCTGGTTTGGGAAAAATAGCATCCCCTGTAATGAAAATCCTATTTCTCAATTCAGCAAGGAAGGCTAAAAGGGATGCTTAGAGTCATTGTCAAATAGGGTTTGTGAAACAATGAAAATATGACACTTTCATGAAGGAAAGAGCTTCCCAAGGGGCACCTTCTTTGACAACCTCAGACTTCAGAGCTCAGTGATGTCATAGGGGCTCGCATGGATCAGACTCTTCTTTATGCTCTTCCAATGGACTGACAATGATTTTAAGGCCTGACGGGAATTAAGAAGGGGGCACTGGGTGGGGCACATCGGCTTCCTAGAGACCCCCAGAGGCAGGATGCCCTCATCTCAACTGCATATGATGTAGGAGAAGTTTTCAAGCACCATTAGAGAGTAATTAGGCTGTAATCAATAGAACAAAATGAGTAGCCATCACCAGACCAGAACCCATCTGTACTCACAAATGAAGACTGAGTTGCGATATGCTGTTTGTCATCATTTAAGCTACCCCATAGGCTATCGTGTAAATACAACATAAGTAAATGCTAGTTAAATGACTCAATACGCAATTATTGACCACTGAGTCACTGGACTGGAAGTTCCTTAAAAGCAAGAATGTGACTTGTTCACCATTGCATCCCAAATATCTTGCATCAGAGCACCATAACTCGTTCATTTTGGGGCTGCGGATTGAGTAAATAACATGTTCTTGTTATACATTGGACACTAAAACAAATGAATGGATGCTAGTCTCAAGGAATTCACACTGTGAGATGTAACCCGCCTCATAAACAGCTTAGCAACATACTTGTGCTTCATAAATTATGATTTACAAATTACAAACACAGAAATAGAGAAGAGAAAGCCATGAATTCTACCTTAGGGCTTGAGGTAGTCCATGATGCCAAATTAGAATGAGTTCGAAGGGTGGATGTAAGTTCACCAATGAGACAAGGGAGGACAGGAGGCAGCTTTCCACAGAGCAAATGCATGGAACCCTGAGTGTGAATGGCTTCATCAGGGAACAATGAAGTATCTGTCATAGCTTAAACCCAAGATTTGAAAATGAGGGTGATTCTGCATGAAATGAAAGGATATGATGTGAATTTAAACGTTCTTGAGGCTGTACTTTTAGTTTTATTTAGTGGGAAGCCATTATATCCTAAGTGAGAAGAGCCCACATTTAGCAAGCCAAAGAGAGATTATGGACATAATTCAGGCAAGACATGACTTGTATCTTTGTAGAGTATGGCCATAATTTTGGGACAAACAAATTACATCAGTAAACATTGTCGAAATAGAACTGAATGAACTGTATAACCTATGATTGATGGTGTGAAATAAAGGGAGAGGTTGAAGTCGACAGAAGTTTCTCTCTTACTCCAGAATATTGTTGCCCTTGTCTTGCCTCTATGTCTATACTATCCCTGACCCGTGAAGCTCAGGTTAAATAATGAGAATAGCCCAAGGGATTGGGTCACCAACAGCCAATTGTTCATATTTCTTCTCAAAGTTTGCTGAGAAAGTACTGTTTATAATTATGCCAAAGTCTTAGCCCAATGCAATAATGTTCCATGAATACATAGAACATTTTTTGAAGGAAGCAGAGAAGGGATTTTGCATAAAATGGAGCAATAAAGAGTTCACATTTTGAAATTTCAGAAGCCTTAGATAATTCTTCATAGCCAGGGCATCTTTTCACCTAGAAGATAGATATACTCTTGCTGCAGCATAGGTCGAACAATTTATTTAACTCTGAAAAGGAATGAGGTCTCCACTTTTCTGAAAAGCACAGTAATAGATATGCTCCTTGTTAAGAAAGCTAGAAGATGCACAATCAGATGCAATTTGTGGTACACGCTCAGCACAAGACAGGAACACTAAGGCCATGCTTGTAAGATATGTGAAAATTCAAAGAAAATGAAAAAAGAAACATTTAACTTGACAAAATCTGGAAAATGATTGATTTATGAGAAGATTATGAAGGTATTTCTCACCCTGGAATGGAGGATGGTTGATGTCTTCTAAGGGGGCACATCAGATGTCTTGGAAAAAGAGAGATACATATACAGACACACGCACACATACACACACACACACACACACACGTATATATAAAATTTATGAATGCACATCCTAAATTGCAGTTTCTTGTTTTTATTTTGCAGTTTCAAACGACATAAAGTGAGAGCATGCCACCTTTTTGCTTATTCACATGAGACAGTTCCTTCATATTTCTTTTCCTTTGTATGCTTGGGGAAATTGGTATAAATTTCTTTGGTTTAATTAGCACTACAAATTAAAATATGGCTTTGTTCTTTTGTGGCATTAATCATCAGTTTCATTCTTATAATCCTTACTGGTTACCAGAGTCCAAGTGCCAGAAACTGTTTTCCATGTAGTGAAATATTTGGCTGCATAGTATTAAGAATTTAGAAATTGATTTTTAAATTTTAATAGCCTGTGTAATTTAGCTATGGAAAAGCAGGATTGTTATTAGTTATCTTATTCCAATGAAAAATATACATGTCAAAATATTTTAGAAACAATTAATTACAATGGTATCAGGTTTATCTTGAGCCAGTAAAAATCACTGTGTTGATTAAGTACAGTGTGATGTGTGGGTTTTTAAAAATAGCTTCTTAACTACACTTAAAGAGATTAGGATACTTAATAGGACATCTTTTCAGAAGAATTCTTGAATTTCAAGAAGCGTGAAGATGTGCTACCAATTTACGGGAGAACAATCATGTAACACCATAGCCAAATAAAGTGATCCTAAGGTACCAATTTATAAGAAGGTATAACTTTATTTTAGAAAAGCAGACGTTCATCCATTACCTAATAAAAACAGGAGACAAATTTTGTTGAATTCTTATGAAGCATTATCTATAAAGCCAGGCTATTGATCTGAACTGGGGAAGAGTCTCCAGGGGGATTTTGAGCCCTTTAAAATATATGTAAATTTTAACATGCATGTTCTAGAAAAAGTTCCACACCTAGATGGATGTTAAAAACTTTATCTAATGTGTGTTGTCTTTCTGGGTTGCCAGTGCTGAGACCACCTCTGTCTCCCCATTACCCCACCCTGCACCTAAACATACTACAATTCAGTGCATGTGCAGTGAATGGGTGGAATGTCAAAAATTGGAAATGATAAAAATAGAATCCAAATTTATAATTGGAGAGAATTATCTCATTAACTGAAGAAGAAATTTAGCAACAAGGTGGTCATTAGGGGCTGGAGAATTTTCAGGCAACCAGGTAAAAACGAAAACAATAAGATGTTTAAATAATGCACATGTAACTACAATTTGATGACTTCTGTTTATCGATAATGTATGCATGCAACCACTATTGAGATAAGCCCACAGAATATGCCCATCCACACAGAACCCCCACCCCATGCTTACTCCTTGTCACTACCTCCCAGCAGGTAACCACGAAACTGATTGCTGACACAATAAGTGACTTGAATCTCTTCTGAATTTTATGTGCATGGAATTATAGTGTGTTCTTTTTGTGCCTTCTTTCACTTGGTGGTAAATGCTGAGGTTCTTTCATGCACCTGGGTGCAGCAGTAGTTCCTTAATTTTCACTGCTGTTGTAGCAGTCGATTGTTGTCATTATACCACCATTTATTGACCTATTCTGCTACTGTAAGATATTTGAATTATTGTGCCTTTTTTCTCTATTACAAATAGTACTACTCTATTTCTCAAAAAAAAATTTTGGAAGTGAAATTCACTTAATATGAAAGTATTCATTGTAAAGTGTATCATCTGGTGGCAGTTAGTACATTCAAAACTGTTCACCTATCACCTATATCCATGTCCAAAACATTTTCACCACCCCTCACCTCCTGAATATCCTTGTGCATGTTTCTGGTGGATGTATGTATGCATTTCTGTTGTATATGTACTTGGCAATGCAATTGCTGGGTCATAACTATGGATGTATTTTTAAATAGCTATCATAAAACTGCCATGTAGCTTATATATTTTTTAGGATAACACCTTTTGGGTTTAAAAATAATATTCATTCATTGTAGACAATTTGGAAAGCACATAAAAACATAAAGTAGAAAATCATAAAGAATAAAAATTGCCCATAATGCTCATGTTCAGAGAGAGCCACTATTAAGGTTTCAGGGTATTCTAGCCAATGTTTTACATAGACCTTTTACTCATTGCATCTAAGCCATTTGCCTTTACTTAATAGTGAATTTTGTTTTACAGCTTTTCCTTTAGAAAATATTTTTAATGGTTCAGTAGCTATTCCATTATACATATCTACCATGGTTTACTTTCCTATTTTTAGACATTCATGTCATTTCCAATTTTCCACTGTTTTAGATATCAATGATGTGAATTAATGTGCATCTATATTTGTAGTATATACCTTGGATTGTTTTCTTAGAATTAGTGCATAAAGGTGGAATTACTGCGGCTAAGTGTAGCACTGGTCTTGAGTTTTTTGGTATATATTTCCACATTGCCCCTAGAAGGAGATATCAGCTTGTGTTTCATATTAAAAGTGTCCGAAATGTAATGAATCACCATTTCAGTGAACCTTAACTCATGCTGGTGGTCTAGTAAAAATTCTCGGTTAATTTGTCTACCTTAGGTTACACTGGGAATTACATGTATTCTAAAATACACCAGCCACATCATCTATACCGAAATACATCATTTTCTAGTAGTAGAGATGAAAAATAGGAACTTTAAACAATATTAGAATGGTTTGAAGGAAATATCATGCTGAGCTACAGGCATTATAGAAGTATATCAGCCTAGTAGTAAATGAAATGTTCTAGAATTGTCCCCAATGCCCCCATTCTCATCTAAAACACTTACCAGTAATTTATTATTGATGCTGTTCTTACACCTTTCTAGGTACTATTTAAAATACAACACACCATCCCTTCACTCAAAGAATGTGCAATTTAGCAGAAAAACCTTACTTTAAGTCCACAAAAGGGTTAAACAACATTATAGGAAATAAGCATTCATGACAAGAGTAAAAGCATTTTTACAAAGCATTTGATAATAGTAATCCCATGAGGTCCAAAGATACATGACTATCATGACAAAGGAGATAGAGTTTGAACAGATTTGAAGCGAGGGAAAGGATTGAATTCTTAAAAGTGGGAGAGGTATTCTAGGAGTTTTGAAAAGCATGAACAAAATCTCAAAGGAGAAAAACTCAAGACATTTTAGAAAAGTGCAATTAAACCAATGTGTCTTTGGATCCAAGGATTGGCTTCTTTTAAAATGTAAATTCTGGGACTAGCTGAGTGTATTAAGAAGAGATGGAACGTATTAGAGCTATGTGGTTAGGAGCACTTAGCTCATTGTATATTAGTTTATGATACTGCTCCTGTGGGTCAAGATCTCAGACAATTGGGAGAAGGAGAATTTAAAACAAAAGAGTGGTGGGATGCACTGGGAAGGAGGCTTTTGAAGTAAATGTGTGGTTTGCTGATTGCAAGGCTAGATAATTGCAATAGACATAAATATTATCCTCCAGGAAGCAAGAGGCCAGGGTTGGGAAGAATAATAATACTGAGACAAAAATATGCAGGTATTTCTTACCTCATTAATAATTTTGCCTCTTGCTTGTAATGGTCATCACGATTACTCCTGAAATGGGTAAAGGTTTCCTGGTGAGGATAATAGAAACATACTGTGTCAAATGCAAATTTGTCTTGCAAAATTTGCATGTGCACATCTGTTAAGGAAATTATGGTAGAGCATCAGATACATTTGCTTGTGTATAGCAGCTAAGGGATGATGGAAATGCATCAAAGAACAGGCACCAGAGAGTTCAACATGCTACTTCTCCCCCATCTACCTATATGCACCGCAAAAAACTTTATTTGTCATCTTTGGGTACCAGCCATTTACTCTGAAAATGAATATTTTTTTTAATTATACATTTATCCTGACTTTTCTGTTTGGACTCTGTCTCAAAAAAAAAAAAAAAAAAAAGATAACCTGATAGTCAACGGTGGAACTTTATTTGTTTTAGAAGAATCATACTAATAAGAAGGAATATTTGAATGAGAAAATTGTGCTTGGGTACCTGCCATGATATTTTATGGTGTTACTGATATATTATGACATTGATATGTTGATGATTATATATTACAGTGTCATGATATATTCATTTAGATCAAAGCAAAGATCATCAAAGTCTGCTAAAATCTTTAGGTGATAGGTTGATGAAGAACTTTGAAATGGTTCCATCAGGGTGGCCCCTACAGAACCGCAGGTCTGCTTGATAATTATTAATCTTCTTCCTGCTGGGTTGCAATGGGAAGTACCTAGCACTACCAATAAGTATGAATGCCAAAACAAATTGTCCTGGTATCTAATCAAGTTTCTAAAGGTAATTCAAAATTTATAGATAATTTATTCCATAAAAACATATGTAAAACATCACCACAAAAATATAACCTGCAAAATTTAAAATGTGGAATATTTTTATAGAAAAAAATGACTCAGATTCTTACAGAAATAAATGACACAGAAAGAAAAAGACAGGGAGAACTGCTATAGAGAAAAATAAATTTAGGTGATGTTTTCACAAAATGAATTTTGATTAAAACAAATAGATTGTAAAAACTGTATTTTTTGCTGAAAGTCAAGAAAAAATGAACATGATTGGCATTAGGTAGTGTTAAGAAACAGTTATTAATTTTGTTTGATATAATATTGGTATTGTTTTTTCTAATCCCTTATTAATTAGAGATAGTGAAAAAAATTAAAGATGAATAATGGTTTAGGTGGCTGCCATCCCAGAACCAAGGGATTCCTGAGATGTGGGAGTTTCAGTGCTAAGATCAGAATAGTCCTGGACAAACTGGGACAGTGGATCACTTGAGGTCTGAGATTTGTTTTAAAATACTCCACTAGGCCTGGGTGCGGTGGCTCACGCCTGTAATCCCAGGACTTTGGGAGGCCAAGGCAGGTGGATCACCTGAGGCAGGGAGTTCAAGACCAGTCTGTTCAACATGGAGAAACCCTGTCTCTACTAAAAATACAAAAAATTATCCAGGCATGGTGG
>CAUYLG010068431.1:0-11168 GCA_963573385.1 Cacajao melanocephalus | reverse complement strand
GCGGTGGATCATGCCTGTAATCCTAGCACTTTGGGAGGCTGAGACAGGTGGATCACTTGAGTTTGAGACCAGCCTGGCCAACATGGTGAAACTCCCTCTCTACCAAAAATACAAAAATTAACCAGGTGTGGCGGTGGGCACATGTAATCCCAGTTACTTGGGAGGCTGAGGAAGGAGAATAACTTGAACCCAGGAGGTAGAGGTTGCAGTGAGCCGAGGTCATGCCACTGCACTCCAGCCTGGGTGACAGAATGAGACTCCGTATCAAAACAAAAACAAAAACTAGAACTAGAAACTAAGTTTCTCCCAAAGTTAGTTCAATCTATGCCTAGGAATGAACAAGGACAGCTTGGAGGTTAGAGCAAGATGGAGTCGATTGAATTAGATCTTCACTGTCTCAGTCATAATTTTGCAAAGGCGGTTTCGAAAGACATGGGATTTCTTTTTCGGGGTGATGAAATGTTCTGGAATTAGAGAGTGGTGACAGTTTCACAACTTTGTGGATATACTAAAAATCAACTAAATTGCACACTTTAAAATGATTAATTTTATATATTGTATCTCAAGAAAAAGTATGGTATATAATAGTAGGCACACGTGTACAAACTACCTAATTCAAGAATAAAACTGTTACAAATACAATTCCAATTTCCAATTATAATTCCGTTCCGTTATAAATTCCATTCTCCCATCTCATTCCCCTCCCTCTGTATCCAGAAGTGGCCACTACCCTGAAGTCAGTGTTTATCATGGCAATTGTCTTCATTTATTTGGGCTGCTATCACAAAACACTTTAGACTGAGTATTTTATAAGCAACAGCAACTTATTTCTCACAGTTCTGGAGGTTGGGAAAGCCAAGATTAATGGGGTGATGGTGTCTGGTGAGGGCCCACTTTCTCATAGACTGCACCTTTCAGTGTCCTCTCATGGTGGGAGGAGCCAGCTAGCTCTCTTAGATCTCTTTTATAGCGGCACTAATCCCATTCATGAGGGTACCTACTCATCTCCTAAAGGCCTCATCTTCTAACACTACCACATTTGGGATTACATTTCAATGTATGACTCTTGGGGACACACAAACATTCAGAGCATAGCAGTAATACATGTCTTTTAACATTTTAACAAACATTTTAGCTTTTAACAAAGGTATGAATATCCCTAAACAATATATAGTATTTATTTGTGTGTGTGTGTGTGTGTGTGTGTGTGTGTGTGTGTGTATGTATGTTTTCTGAGCTGGAGTTTCACTCTTGTTGCCCAAGCTGGAGTGCAATGGTGTGATCTCAGCTCACTGCAACCTCTGTCTTCCGGGTTTAAGTGATTCTCCTACCTCAGCCTCTTGAGTAGCTGGGATTGCAGGTGGCTAATTTTTTGTATTTTTGGTGGAAACGGGGTTTCACCATGTTAGCCAGCCTGGTCTCAAACTCCTGACCTCAGGTGATCCGCCTGCCTCAGCCTCCCCAAATGCTGGGATTACAGGCCCATCATGCCTGGCCTCTTTGTGTGTTTTTAAGCTTAATATAAATCATATAAGTTGCATCCTCTGCAATATTATTTTTTCCTACCATCATTATGTTTTTGAGAATTATCCATATTCTTTTTTTTTTTTTTTGAGATGGAGTCTTGCTCTGTCACCCAGGCTGGAGTGCAGTGGTGCGATCTTGGCTCACTGCAACCTCTGCCTCCCGGGATCAAGTGATTCCTCTGCCTCAGCCTCCCGAGCAGCTGGGATTACAGGCACATGTGCCACAACGCCCAGCTAATTTTTGTATTTTTAGTAGAGATGGGGTTTCACCATCTTCACCAGGCTGGTCTCGAATTCCTGACCTCAAGTGATACGCCTGCCTCAGCCTCCCAAAGTGTTGGGATTACAGGCGTAAGCCACCGTGCCTGGTGAATTATCCATATTCCTACCTTTCACTGTTGGGTAGTATTTCATTATATACTATGCTATATTTTCTATATTAACCTATTGGTGAACATTTATGTTGTTTCTAATTTTTCAATATATCAAGCAATGCTTCAGAGAACATCTTCAACAGGTTTCCTTTTGTACATGTTCATCTCCCTGGGTTTTATATTCAGGAGCAGGATTGCTGAGTCAAAGGCCTGCACATCTACTTCATTAGCTATTGCCACAAGCCCATTACTAGTCAGGTGAAGCCTTTTCATTCTTATTGGTCATCTGTATTTCTTCTGTGGCTTTATGTTTACATCCTTTGTCCATTTACCTAATATAAGTTTGTTAGGAATTCTTTATATATTTTTGAATCCTCATCCTTTGTCAGCCAAAACGTTGCAGAGATTTTCTCCAAGTTAGTAGTTTATCTTTTTTCCCTTTATGACATAGTATTTTGATGCACAGAATTTCTATATTTAATGTGGTTGACCATATCAAGTTTTTTTTATTTTTGATTTATGTGATGATTAATTTTATGTGTCAACTTGACTGGGTCATGGCATGCCCAGATATTTGGTTAAACATTATTCTAGGTGTGTCTGTGAGGGTGTTTGTAGATGAGATTAACTTTTCACTCCATAGACTGAGTAAGCAGATTGCCCTTCCCAAGTGGGTTGGCCTCATTCAATCCATTGAAGGCCTGAATAGAACAAAAAGGTGGAGTAAGAAAATTCTGTCTCCCTGTCTAACTGTGCTCATGCTGGTACTTTGGTCTCCTGCCTTTGGACTTTTTTTTTGAGACAGGCTCTTTTAATCACCCATGCTGGCATGCAATGGCAGGATCTCAGCTCACTGCCACCTCTGCTTCCCGGGTTCAAGTGATTCTCCTGCCTCAGCCTCCCAAGTAGCTGTGATTACAGACTCCCACTACCATGCCCAGCTAATTTTTTTGCATTTGTAGTAGAGACAGGATTTCACCATGTTGGCCAGATTGGTCTCGAACTCCTGACCTCAGGTGATCTGCCTGCCTTGGCTTCCCAAAGTGCTGGAATTACAGGCGTGAACCCCTGTGCCTGACCTGCCCTTGGACTTTCATTTGGACCATTGGTTCTCTTTGTTCTTGGGCCTTTGGACTCAGACTAGAATGAAACCATTGGCTCTCCTGTGTCTCCAGCTTGCTGACTGCAAATCTTGGGGCTTAGCCTCCATAACCACATGAGCTGATTTTTTTTATAACCTTTCCCTTCCCCAGGAGAAGGACAAGTGTAAGTCCTTCCCTTATGTAGTCTGGGCAAGTCTCTACTCATTACTCCTAGGAGGACTGGAGGATGCAGAGGAGGAAGCTCTGAGAATCAGAAAGAACACTAAGCTGCACCATGGAAGACTTTACTAATTTGTCCAAGTGATTGAATTTACCTTCTCTGAGCTTCAGTTTCCCCAACTATAAAGTGATGACAACACTGATCTTGCCCTCCTCCCTAAGTTGCTGCAAAAAGACATAGTAAAAATCCTTAGGGTGCTGGGTGTGGTGACTCACTCCTGTAATCCCAGAACTTTGAGAGGCTGAGGCCAGTGTATCACCGGAGGTCAAGAGTTTGAGAGCAGCCTGGCCAACATGTTGAAATGCTATCTCTACTAAAAATACAAAACTTAGCCAGGCATGGTGGTGGGCACCTGTAATCCCAGCTACTCAGGAGGCTGAGGCATGAGAATCACTTGAACCTGGGAGGTGGAGGTTGCAGTGAGCCAAGGTAGTGCTACTGCACTCCAGCTAGGGTGAAGGAGCAAGACTCCATCTCTCTCTCTTTTTTTTTAAAATACAGACGGGGTTTTGGCCAGGCTGGTGTCAAACTCCTTTTTTTTTTTTTTTTTTTTTTTTTAAGATTGGGTTTCACCATGATGGCCAGGTTTCACCATGATAGTCTTGAACTCCTGACCTCAGGTGATCCACCCACCTCGGCCTCCCAAAGTGCTAGGATTACAGGCATGAGCCACCACGCCTGGCCTTTTTTTTTTTTTTTTAAAGACAGGGTTTCACCGTGTTGGTGAGGCTGGTCTTGAACTCCCGACCTCAGATGATCCGCCCGCCTTGGCCTCCAAAGTGCTTGGATTATAGGTGTGAGCCACCACGCCCGGCCTCTGGAACTCCTAACCTTGTGATCTGCCTGCCTCGGGCTCCCAAAGTGCTGGGATTACAGGTATGAGACACTGCCCCTGGAAAAAAAAAGAAAAAAAAAAAATCTTTAGGAATGCAGCCTTAAAATCACACAGACTTGTACTGGAATCCTTCTCATAAGCTCTGTGACTGAGAAAGTTACAGAACTCCAGAGCCCTTACAGCTACTTCCCAGGGTAAGAAAACTATGTAAGTAAGTTGCTTAGCATATACTAAGTACTCAATAAAGTTGGCTATTCCTATATGAGATGATGATGCTTATTATTATTTAAAGAAAGTCTCAGACGAGGCCCCATCTGTAAACATTGAAAGGAGGGAGTACAGAGGCTAAGTTTTCTTAGAATTGTCTGCTTCTTTTAGCCAAGTATAAGGTGTGGCTCGAAAGAATGAGGAAGCAGTTCATGAGGTGACAGGGCACAGAACACTGTCTTCACAGATCTTGGGGAAGAGATGGAGTGGTCAGCTGACCCTCCCGAAAGATCAGAGATCCTTGTCGCTCATTTACCCACAGATGCAGTCCACTTGACTCTGTCCTATCCCCTCCTACCAGTCCAGTCACCAAGTTCTGGTGAGGCTGCCTCTGAAATAATAATAACAATGGTAATTGTTGTGATGATATTGTTACCTTGAAGTGTACGAAGGCTTTCTAATACATTATCCCAATTATCCTTCATTATCTCTCTCCTGTTCTTAGGAAGGATATTACAGATCATTCTGCATTTTACAGATGGGAACTCTGAAACTGGAATAAAGGAAGGGATTTATTCAAGGGCCGGGATTTACCTGAGACTACACAATGAGTTAATGGCAGAGGCAGGACTAGAACCTGCAGCTTCTGACTCCCAGACTAGTGCCAGTGCCCCTTTCAAGTCACACTTGCGTTGGCTTTCCATTCCCATGGCCTCCCAGTCTATTGTCTTATCTTCTGGACCACTGCAGTGGTTCCTACTGGTCCTGCCTGCCTCTGATCCCTCCCCACCCATTTGTTCTACACAGGTAGTCACATAATTGTCTGGAAGTGCAGCTTTGATCTTGTCTTTCCCTTCCCAATATAACTTACTCAGTTTTTCAACTTGAAGGGTCACCTGGATCCTAGTTCAGTTTCCCAATGAAGTCCTAATCTTTCCTTGAATACATATATTGACAAGGAGTTCATCACTCCCAAGGTGGTCTGTTCCATTCTTGGGTAGCTCGGACTGTTAGGGAGTTCTTTATATTAAGCTGAAATTGTCTTCCTGGATATCTGCTCACTGGAGCTGATGGAATTTTTTTTTTAAGGGCATTTCCATCATCATGGAAAGTTCTATGGGACTGCTGTGGTTTGAACATCAGCGCAGGAGTTTATACTTACTCTGAGGCACTGTATCTTGAGAGTTCCAGCTCAGCCTCCAAGGCTGCTGAGAGCTTTAAGAAACTGATTCTGAGGCTGAGTGCGGTGGTTCATGCCTGTAATCCCAGCACTTAGGGAGGCTGAGGCAAGCAGATCACCAGAGGTCAGGAGTTCAAGCCCAGCCTAGCCAACATGGTGAAATCCCATCTCTACTAAAAATATAAAAAATTATCACAAAGTGTTTGTTTGGAGTTTTAAATTAAAAATTAAAAAAAAATTAGTTGGGCATGGTGGTGGGCACCTGTAATCCCAGCAACTCAGGAGGCTGAGGCAGAAGAATTGCTTGAACCCAAGAGACGGAGGTTGCAGCGAGCCAAGATCATGCCATTGCACTCCAGCCTGGGCAAAAAGAGTGATACTCTGTCTCCAAAAAAAAAAAAAAGAAAAAGAAAAAGAAAAAAAGAGTCAGGCGTGGTGGCTCATGCCTGTAATCCTAGCACTTTGGGAGGCCAAAGTGGGTGGATCATCTGAGGTCAGAGTTCAAGACCAGCCTGGCCATCGTGGTGAAACCCCATCTTTAAAAAAAAAAAAAAAAGAAAAAAACTGATTCCAGTTAGTTTCCAGAGTGTTCACTTTCCCTCCCAACCTAATAACAACAGTAGATTTGATCAATGCCGAGAGGCCTGCAACCGAGCCCTCTATGTGGCACCCTGCTCTCCAGCACCAGGCGGCAGTTGTGCCATCATTTAACAAATTAGGCCTATATTCTAGGTGCTCTGCTGGGTACCAGGTAACTACATGGAAGACAGAAGACATCAACTAAAAAAAAAAATTTAGCCTGGCGCGATGGCTCATTCCTGTAATCCTAGCACTTTGGGAGGCCAAGGTGGGTGGATTACCTGAGCTCAGGAGTTCGAGACCAGCCTGGGCAACATGGTGAAACCCCATCTCTAAAAAAAAAAAAAAGTTGCCAGGCACGGTGGCACGTGCCTGTAGTCCAAGCTACTCAGGAGGCTGAGGCTGGAGGATCACTTGAGTCCAGGAGTTCTGGGCTGTAGGGCACTATGCCACTCGGGTGTTCGAACTAAGTTTGGCATCAATATGGTGACCTCCCAGGAGCAGGTGGACCACCCAGGTTGCCTAAGAAGGGGTGAACTGGCCCAGGTTGAAACCAGAGCGGGTCAAAACTCCTGTGCTGATCAGTAGTGGGATTGCGCCTGTGAATAGCCACTGCACTCCAGCCTGAGCAACATATCGAGACCCCATCTCTTAAAAAAATAAGAGTCCTGCTGAGTTGGGTGCTCTAGTAGTTCAAATGTCTTTGCCTCCCTTTCAAGGCTGTTGCTTCTGTCTGTTTTGTGCTTGTTAAAAGTGGAAGCTTGGGGCCAGGCTAGGTGGCTCACACGTGTAATCCCAGCACTTCGGGAGGCCAAGGCGGGCGGATCACTTGAGTCCAGGAGTTCAAGACCAGCCTGGCCAACATGGTGAAACCCCCTCTCTACTAAAAATACAAAAATTAGCTGGACATGGTGGCACATGCCTGTAATTTCAGCTACTCAGGAGGCTGAGGCAGGAGAATCACTTGAATCTAGGAGGTGGAAGTTGCAGTAAGCCAAGATCGTGCCACTGCACTACAGCCTTGACAACAGAGTGAGGGTCTGTCTCAAAAAGAAAAATAAAAAATAATGGAAGCTTGGGAGTCAGCTTTCCAAGTTTGGGTCCTGGCTCTGCCACTTTAGAAGCTATGTAATGTCTTTGTGTTTTGTTTCCATGTGCATAACATGGGAATAAGAATAACCTCTAGTGTTATTGTGAGAATTAAATGAGTTAATGCAAATTAAACTCTTTGAACAATAACTGGAATAATACAGTAAGTGTTCCAACAAACAAGTTAGTTATTACCGCTTCTTTTTTTTTTTTTTTTTTTTTGAGATGGATTTTCACTCTTGTTGCCCAGGCTGGAGGGCAATGGTGCCATCTCAGCTCACTGCAACCTCTGCCTCCTGGGTTCAAATGATTCTCCTGCCTAAGCCTCCCGAGTAGCTGGGATTACAGGCATGCGCCACCACGCTCGGCTACTTTTGTATTTTTAGTAGAAACGGGGTTTCTCCATGTTGGTCAATCTGGTTTCAAACTCCTGACCTCAGGTGATCAGCCTGCCTCAGCCTCCCAAAGTGCTGGGATTACAGGCATGAGCCACCGCGCTCAGCCTATGAGTTCTTTCCAATTTTTAGTATATGTGCTGCTGAATCGAGCACAAGTTCTTATTGTTAATCATAATCTTCCTTCCTGGACAAACCATGTTCAGTCCCTCTTTGGGGCCTCAGTTCCCTTAGTTTTGCCCTCCCTTAGTTTGTGTAAGTCCTTGGAGGCCCAAACCCTGCCTCTCCTCCCTGCTTTCTTATATTCTCAGCTACTTCACTTTGCATTTGCTCTTAGTATCCTATACCTGAGGTGTGAACCACAGTGAAGAACCAGAATTGTTGGGCTTCACTTTAGCTCTGTGCTGCCTGGAGGGGAGGCCTAGGATAGGCTTCCATCTGCAAAATGGGGGTAATCCCAGCTGCCACTTAAGTGAGACAAGTAGGTGAAAGCTACTTAGTAGGCCTTTGCATATGTCCTGACTTGCCTGTCCACCCTGGCAAGCCAGTGACTTTTGCTTCTTCCTTCTGTTTCTGCCTTTAGCATCTAACAAAGGAGGCCCAGGCTCATTATTCCGGGCACTTCTGGAGGGCCTGGCCCTGCCCCAGGAGCCCTAGGGCAGGAATTCCTTTCTTTATTTAAAGATGGGAGACACTTCATCCCTTCCCCATCTTCTTCTAGATGCTATCTTGGGCTCGCTGGACACGGGTTAGTTCCTCCTCTCTCCTGGCCTCAGTGTGTACTCCAAGCAGGACCTAAAGGAGCGCCTATAAGGGCCGCGGTGGTTATAACCCTAATTTAGAAAAGCCCTTTACTTTGGGTGTGTTTGGGCTTGTGGAGGGTGGGCGTCGGGAACCCACAGCCAGGGACTCGGCCCTTGGAGAGCCCCCAGAGAGTCCAGAGGTTGCCACCTGCGAGGGGCTGGAACGCGCTGGGCGATCCTCCGAGAGCCCTGGCCGCGGGAACAATGGGAGTGCAGCGTGGAGGCGGGTGGGCGTGGGCCAGGTCTCGGCTGGAGGTAGACAAGGTCGGTGAGCTGGGCGCGGGGCCGCGGGGTTAGCCCAGGGCACCGGGCACAGAGCCGAGAAGTCTAAGCCAGGGAAAACCGAGGTCGGCGCTGGCGGGGACGCGGGAGGAGGCGGGGGCCCCGGGTGGGGTCTGCTCCTCTTCTTCGCCGGGCCTCTGAGCCCCGCCGCGGGTCAGGTAGACGCCGGGCCCACGTGGGGAAGCCGGCGGCGGCCCCCCAGCGCCGGGAGGGTTCGCTGGGCTCAGCCCCCTTCCTTGTTCCCTCCCTGGGGACCGGTGCGCGGCCCCAGCTTCGGCGGCTCCAGCGCTCCCCTGGCGTTGGCTGCTCGCCGCCGCCGCCTGCTCTTTCGCCCGCCCGCGGCTGCTTGCGGGGCCGGGATCGCCGCCGCCTCCTCCGAGGGAGCCGGCCGGGGCGGGGCGGAGCGGGGAGAGTGGGTGTGGGGTGGGGGGCGGGCGAAGAGGGGGCTGAGCGCCGTGGGAGGGAGAGCAGGAGCGAGCGCGCGAGCGAGCGGGGCATTTCTGCGCAGCTCGAGCGCGCCTAGGAGCCCGCCGGGGCGGCCGCCGGACGCCGGGACCTCGAGACAGACAGCGCCCGGAAGCCGCGCCGCCGCCGCCAGGTTAGCCGCGCCCGCCATCCCCCTCCACGTCCCGGGGTCCCCGCCGCGTCGGGTCCCGCGTGTGCGTGTGGGGTCCCGGCCGCCGAGGGCGGGGAACAGGGCTGACAGGCCGGCGGGCCGGCTCCGGGAGCCCCGGGCTTCGGTTGGTGCGTGTCGGGACTGGCGCGGGTTCCTGTGTGGGGCTCACGTCTCTGGGTGTGTGTTAGGTGTGAGCGCGCGTGTCCCCGTGGAGCTGTGCGAGCGGCCGCTCGGGGTGCGCGCGTGCGTGTGTGCACGGTGTGTGCGCGTGTGAGGGTGTGTGCCTGTGTGTCTTCGCGCGCCAGGGCTGAGCGGTGCGTGCGCGTCTGGGTGAGGGTGCGCGTGTCTGCGTGTGTCCGTCGGTGAATGTGCCTGTGAGAGGGTGTGTCCGAATGTGCAGCAGCGTGTATACCTCTAGGCGAGGGCGTGCGCCCGTGGCTTCCCTTGTGGCTGGAGCCTGTGGCGGGTGTGTGTGTGTCGCTGTGTGCGCGCCAGTGTGACTCCCGTGTGTGCCCGTGTAAGGGCGGGTGTGCGCCCGCGTAGCCCCGCGTAGCCCCAGTGTGCGTGTGCGCGGCTTTGTCTTCGCACTGCCGGGAGGAAGGGGTGGAGGCGGCGATCCAGGCGCTGCCGTCGCTGGGATCTGGGCACCTGGCTCGGGCGGAGGGTGGTAGTGCCGGGGGCGTCCCTTCCCGGTCGGGCGGAGACTCCCTGCTGGCAGGTGGGCGGCCACACCCCGGGGGCCGTGGGGAACGGGGCTGACAGCGGATCCTGCGTTCTGACCTGCGCTGGAGCGGAAGGCGTGTCCTGCCTGAAGCCTATGTGTGTGTGTGTGTGTGTGTGTGTGTGTGTGCGCGCGCGCGCGCGCGTGTGGATGTGGGTGTGGGTGCAGGGTGGTGGTAATAGCTACAGCAGTTTCCAGGCTGGTGACCAGCCGGTTCAGGGATTCATTTCCTATTGTGGCCAGGACCTTTCCCCGTTGGGCTCCCCCAGGCCCCCGCCAGACCTAGCCTGTGCGCCCAGTCTCACCCGTGCAGCGCTCTGGGTGGGTGGGTAGGTAGGTGGGTAGAAGCGCAGGTGCCCTGAAAGGACTAGGAGGGAGAACTACTCTCTTAAAGGGCCAGCTCCTCACTCAAAGGAATCCCTCCTCAGGAGACCTCTCTACTTTCAAAGAGATGCCTTTGGGTATGTCGTTACCCCTTTTCTTCGAGTACTGGTGCAGGGAGGCATTTCTAGATCTATAGTGTGTGTGCATGTGTCCCCTCTGTGTACTTCTTGTACATTTGGGTGTATGGTGAACAGTGAAAGTGCATCTCTTGATGTATATGTGTGTGTGTTTTCACAAGGTTTGGTATATTTGTTTTTATGTGTGTGTAGTTGTTTGTATATTAGTCTGTGCATGTGGGCTTGTAGAGAAGTGGCATTTTGCTGCCAACTGGAATAGGATAGAAACATTCTGTCCAGGGCCACTCTATTTTTGAAAAACTGAGTGAAAAGGAAGTTTGGGAATTTAGTCTGTGGCTTTGTAAGTTTCAGATACTGGTACTGAAATGTAGGTAGATTGGATTTTGACTGTGATACAAGGGTAGAGACAAGTAGAGTCTTGCAGGACAAAGGAATCGTTCTGCGAGAAGGATATCTAAGTGCAAGAATTCTTCCTTTGGTTCCAGTTCTTCCCCATCATGTCACCTCTCCCTTTGCTGCTTGGCTTGCCAGGATACAGGACACAGAATTTGGAGTGCAAAGGGAGGGAGCTGCAAGTGTAAAAGGAAGGTGGATGGGTGATAGGATTGGGGGCCAGCAGCAGATTTCTGCAATTTTTTAAAAAAATTCTTAAAAAAAATTTTTTTTTTTTAAAGATGGGGTTTCACCATGATGGCCAGGCTGGTCTTGAACTCCTGACCTCAGGTGATCCACCCACCTCGGCCTCCCAAAGTGCTAGGATTACAGGCGTGAGCCACC
>CAUYLG010068430.1:0-31008 GCA_963573385.1 Cacajao melanocephalus | reverse complement strand
GTGTTTGGTTTTTCTGTTCTTGTGTTAGTTTGCTGTGAATGATGGTTTCCAGCTTCATCCATGTCTCTGCAAAGGACATGAACTCATCCTTTTTTATGGCTGCATAGTATTCCATGGTGTATATGTGCCACATTTTCTTTACACAGTCTATCATTGATGGGCATTTGGATTGTTTCCAAGTCTTTGCTATTGTAAACAGTGCCTCAGTAAACATATGTGTGCATGTGTCTTTATAACTGAATGTTTTATAATCCTTTGGGTATACACCCAGTAATGGGATTGCTGGGTCAAAAGGTTCTCTTACTTTAATTCCCACAATGCCATGACAACTTTATTTCTAGATATACATGGTTTTACATTTTAAAATATTAGCCTGATATTCAGTGATAGTAGCTCAATGACTTTTGCCTTAAACACAGGCACAGTGGCTTGCACATGTAATCCCATGACTGGGGAGACTGAGATGGGAGGATCTCTTGAGCCCAACAGTTTGAGCCCAATAGTATGAACATGCTACACATTCCAGCCTGGGCTACAAAGTGAGACCCTGTCTCTGAAAACGAAACAAAACAAAATAAAACAAAACAAAAAAACCCCACAGAGCAGTGACAGATAAACCACAAAGAGAGGAAAGGAAAAAGACAAAACCAGCGCCCAAGGCAAGATAAACATCTCTGTGGATCAGAAACAAAACATAAAATCAGATGTGTGAGTGATGCAGAAGCCACGGGTTAGCTGACTGTGTTTGTAAGTTGGCCTGAGTGGAGATAGTTTTGCTCTTGGGAACTAAAGATATTAAAGTGCTTCATGCAATAATGGGGAACTGAGGCTTAGTACCTTCCTTGACAATAGGATATGGAGGAGGGTGGGAGGGACTGACTTCCTTTGCTTACTAATGGAGACCCAAAAAAGGGACTGTGCTATACTGCTTCCCTATATAGCCTCAGGAAAACTGCAGGTTGAAGACTTGAGAGAACCCAGGCACTGAGCTATAACCAAATGTGGAATCCAGCCACCCACTCTCAGTGCTGGGATTCCCAATATACTCAGTCTCACTGTAGGTAAATAATTCTAAACCATTAATGTAAGATCCAGGTCTGGATAGGAAGCCCAAAATGCTGGGCCAAGACAACCCTTGAGCTTCTAGATGAGAGAAGAGGGAGAGAGAGATACAGAGAACTTTATTTCTTAGTCTCTCTCATCTATCATTCCACTCTCTACCTCCATGTGTGAATACAATTTTTAGCACCCATTTATGAGTAAGAACATGCAATATTTGTCTTTCTGTACCTGGCTTGTTTCACTTAAGATAATGACCTCTAGTTTCATCCATCTTGCTGTAAAATACATGATTTCATACTTTTTTAAATGGCTGAATAGTATTTCATTATACATGTACAGGACATTTTTCTTATACTTTTATTTCTTGATGGACACATGTTGTATTAGTCTGTTCTCACACTGCTAATAAAGACATACCTAAGACTGGACAATTAATTTTTTAAAAGGGGTTTAATTGACTCACAGTTCAGCATGGCTGGGGAGGCCTCAGGAAACTTACAGTCATGGCAGAAGTGGAAGCAAACACATCCTTCTTCACATGGTAGCAGGAAAAAGGGCTGAGCAAAGGGGGGAAAACCTTTTAAAAAACCATCAGGTCTCGTAAGAATTTACTCACTATTATGAGAACAGCAGCATGGGGGTAACTACCCCATGATTAAATTACATCCCACCAGCTCCTTCCCATGACAGTGGGGATTATGGGAACTATAATTCAAGATGAGACTTAGGTGGGGACAGAGCCAAACCATATCATTTCACCCCAAAATCTCATGTCCTCACATTTCAAAACCTCCCAAATCTCATGTCCTCACATTTCAAAACCAATCGTGTCCTTCCAACAGTCCCCCAAAGTCTTAGCTCATTTTAACACTAACCCAAAAGTCCAAGTCCAAAGTGTCATCTAAGACAAGGCGTCTTTTATGCCTATGAGCCTGTAAAATCAAAAGCAAGTTAGTTACTAATACTTCCTAGATACAATGAAGGTACAGGCATTGGGTAAATACAATCATTCCAAATGGGAGAAATTGGCCAAAACAAAGGGGCTACAGGTCCCATGCAAGTCCAAAATCCAATAGGGCAGTCATTAAACAAAGTTCCAAAATGATTTCTTTTGACTCCATGTCTCACATCCAGGTCATGCTGATGCAAGAGATGGGCTCCCATGGCCTTGGGATGCTTTGCCCCTGTGGTTTTGCAGGGTATAGCCCCACCCTTGGCTATTTCCATGGAGGCACTGAGTGTCTGACATTTTTCCAGGCACATGATGCAAGATGTCAACTAATCTACCATTCTGGGACCTGGAGGATGGTAGACATTTTCTACAGCTCCACTAGACAGTGCCCCAATGGGGACTCTGTGTGGGGTCTCCAACCTCACATTTCTCTTCCACACTTCCCTAGCAGAGGTTCTTCATGAGACCCCACCCCTGCAGCAGATTTCTGCCTGGACATCCAGGCATTTCTATACATCCTCTGAAATCCAGGTGGAGGTTCTCAGACCTCAATTCTTGACTTTTGTGCACCCACAGGCTCAACACCATGTGTAAGCTCCCAAGGCTTGGGTCTTGCACTCTCTGAAACAATGGCTAAAGCTGTATGTTGGCCCTTTTAGCCATAGCTGAAGTTCAAGCAGCTGGGATGCAGGGCACCATGTCCCATGGCTTCACAGAGCAGGGAGTCCCTGGGCCCAGCCCACAAAACCATTTTTCCCTCCTAGGTTTCTGGGCCTGTGATGGGAGGGGGCCTCCATGAAGGTGTCTGATATGCCCTGGAGACATTTTCCCCATTGTTTTGGTGATTAACATTGGGATCCTCATTACTTATGTAAATTTCTGCAGTAGGCTTGAATTTCTCCCCAGACAATGTTTTTTTTCTTTTCTACTGGATTGTCACACTGCAACTTTTCCAAACATTTATGCTCTGCTTCCCTTTTAAATGTAAGTTCCAATTCCAAACCATTATCTTTGTGAATACATAAAACTGAACACTTCTAACAGCACCCAAGTGACATCATAAATATTTTGCTGCTTAGAAATTTCTTCCACTAGATACCCTAAGTCATCTCTCTCAAGTTCAGAGTTCCACAGATCTGTAGGGCAAAATGCCACCAGTCTCTTTGCTAAAGCATAGCAGGAGTCACCTTTATTCCAGTTCCCAAGAAGTTCCTCATCTCATTCTGAAACTACTTCAGCCCAGACTTCATTGTTCATATAACTATCAGCACTTTGGTCATGGAACCAACCCAAATGCCTATCAATCAATGAGTGGATAAAGAAACTGTGGTGTGTATATGTATATTTATGAGCATACTATATGGGTTCCACCTGCTGCCAAAACAAGTTAATCTATTTGGAAGGTTAGTAGGTGGGGATATTTTGGAGTTCCTGAAACTATGTTTATATATAGGTATATATATGGTATGTATATATATGTGTGTGTGTATATTGGTGTGTGTGTGTGGGTGTGTATATATATACCGTGGGTATGTGTATATATATGTGTGTGTGTGTGTGTATGTGTATGTATATGTACCATACCAAACACATATATACACATACCACATTTGGGTATGGTGTGTGTATATATATATATACACACCATATATATACACCAATACACACACACACACACACACACACACACATATACCATATATATATATACCATATATACACCTATATATATGAGTGTGTGTGTGTGCGTGTATATATATTCCATCGTGTATATATATATATATATATATATATATATATATACACGATGGAATACTACTCAGCCATAAAAAGGAATGAATTAACAGCATTTGCAGCAATTTGGATGAGATTGGAGACTATTATTCTAAGTGAAATAACTCAGGAATGGAAAACCAGACATCGTATGTTCTCGCTGATATATGGGAGCTAAGCAATGAGGATGAAAAGGCATAGAATGATAAAATAAACTTTGGGGACTTGAGGGGAAGGGAGAAAAGGGAGTGAGGGATAAGACTACAGATAGGATGCAGTGTATACTGCTCAGGTGATGGTTGCACCAAAATCTCACAAATCACCACTAAAGAACTTACTCATATAACCAGATACCACCTGTACCCCAATAACTTATGGAAAAATAAAAAATATTTGGAAAATATTACTTAAAATTCCTCACACAGAAGTAGAAAATCCAAAAACTTTATGTTTAAAAAAATTGAATTGGTTACCAGAATTTTCTCCTAATCAAAGAACAGCATGCTATATAATTTTATTGGCAAATTGTACTGATCTTCCAGGAAAAGCTAATTTTCATACTATGTAAAACTTCTTGAGAATAGACAAAAGAAGGACAGCAATCTAGCTCGCTTTATAGGGCTAGTATAACAATGATAACAAAACTGGAAAAATACAGTAGAAGAAAGTGATTTATTGAACAAATCTCAAAAATGAACATAAATGCAAATTAGCCTAAGTATTAGTAAACCAAGTTCAGCATTGCTATTATCAAACAAAATATATCTTTTTCTGATAAAATAGAATTTAAGGCAAAAAATATTATGAGACATACAAAAGTCTTTTATATTTATAAAATTAGAAACAGAAAAAGAGGAGATGTAATTTATGAGTTTATATATTTAATAAATTGGACCATGAACAACATATGGGTAACCAGGGATTGTTTTTCTCTAGGAATCAGATGCCCTTGGGCATCAGTATGAGGAAGCAGTATCCTTCCAGAATAGAGAACACAATCTGGACACCAGACAACCAACAAGCCTCTTACTGAACAGGTCTGATGGGGAAAACCTCATTAAGACCTACTGCAGGTGAGCTCTCTCAAGGTAAATTTAGTAAGTTTTTTACTTTCTTAGTTGGCAGTCATAAACATTAAAATAACTTTAATTTAGCAAATTATACCCTGCCTCCTTTATATTTAAGTATAAGAATGGATTTAGGTAAAAGACTAAAAGAAAAATTTAAAGCACAAAGACACTATCGAATTGTCTCAGCTGTATTCCCTGAAATTATAAAATAGGGTCAGTTCATTTTTATTTCTTCATTCTCAAAAGACAGAGAAAATAGTAATAATCACACACCTCAGGGATCATGGTATTTCTCACTCCACCTCCCACTTCCCTTGGGTTCAAAATCATCAGAAATTGAAGAACAGGGATTGCTTCTTGGTAAGAAGCGTCCTTCCTTGTTTGTGCTCTAGTTAAATCTGACGAAATAGGGTTTAACAAATCCCATTGGGATGCCTTATTCTTCTTTCTGATGCCTTAACATGTTCCCCACAGCTTCTATAGTTCTTGCTACCTCGTCCCACTTTGGGAATTGTATTCCTGGTGGAGACTTGATGGAAAAAAATATAGAATACATGTTCAGGTTACACAGAAGATAAAACTCAGCCAACATTAAAGAGGATGAGAATACCATATGGGTTCCACCTGCCCCCAAAACAAGTTAATCTATTTGGAAGGTTAGTAGGTGGGGATATTTTGGAGTTCCTGAAACTAAAATAAGCTTGGGGAATCTGTAATATATGAAGAGGTCCTGAAAGTCATTGTATTGCTTCTTAAATTTCTGATTATGAACCCTACAGTGACTGAAGAAATTAACAGCAGCAACATTTTGACATGAACATTCTTCCAGGGAAAACTAGAGGGATAAGTACAGCAAGAGCCCCTTTCCTTTGGATAGGAGCAGATGGCAGTGTGCATGCAGGGTTTTTATCCCTTCACTGCAACACACTTCATAGCATACGGAGATATGGTTGATCTAAGCAGAGAATACAGTCATCTCCTCTGAGAAATATCCAACCTCCATTGGGGCACTTTCCCCCCCGTAGTAATCTTGGAATGAGTTTCAATACTAGCTCACAGATGCTTTCTACTAATTTGTGAAGCTTTGCCTAACTAATATCCAGCTTGTTTTCTCATTTTTAGTTGTTAAGCCCGATATAAGTTTTTATATTATCCAATCTTGATTTATTATATAACTTCAGATGGACTGTAATAAAAAATCACAATGCAAAAGGTAATTCTTATCCATTAATGCCAAATTTCTGCAATTTATAGACTTAGCTACTAGATTAAATTAAAAGTTCTCTCTTTTAGATATACCTAATGTAGACAATTTATTTTGATACATTTGGTGTTGAATTTCTTGTTTAAATTGTAAGGTAAAATAGTTGTTTGTGGGGGTTTGCTTGTAAAAGTTTCTATTGCCTCATGAAATTAAGTAGTAGTTTTATAGAACAATTGACTGCAAACTAGATTTATGTTACATAAGAAGAGTAACCCAAAGGCTTTATTTTTGAATGGGAAATTCCTTTTTCTGAGCTATTTAAACATGAAAATTACATTTGTGAGTCCCCTTTTTCCTAAATTTTTGTGGTCACACAGTAGGTGTATATACTTATGGGGTATATGAGATGTTTTGATACAGGGATGCAATGTGAAATAAGCACATCATGGGGAATGAGGTACCCAGCCCCTCAAGCATTTACCCTCTAAGTTACAAACAATCCAATTATACTCTTTAAGTTATTTTAAAATGTACAATGAAGTTATTATTGACTATAGTCACCCTATTTTGCAAACAAACAGTAGGTCTTATTCATTCTAAATATTTTTTGTACCCATTAATGATCCCCACCTCTTCCCAATACCCCTGCTACCCTTTCCAGCCTCTGGTAACCATCCTTCTACTCTCTGTGTCCATGAGTTCAATTGTTTTGATTTTTAGGTCCCACAAATAAGTGAGAACATATGATGTTTGTTTTTCTGTGCCTGGCTTATTTAATTTAACATAATGATCTCCATTTCCATCCATGTTGCTGCAAATGACTAGAGCTCATTCTTTTTTGTGGCTGAATAGTGAGTGTTCCATTGTGTATAGGTACCACATTTTCTTTATCCATTCATCTGTTGATGGACACTTAGGTTGTTTCCAATTATTAGCTATTGTAAACAGTGCTGCAACAAACATAGGAGTGCAGGTATCTCTTTGATATATTTATTTACTTTCTTTTGCTGGCATATTTGTGAGTCTTTTTAACAGTCTTATCAATCCAACCAGGTTACATGTGGCAGCAAACAAGTACAGTCTTACATGCCCTCGGCCAACACATGTAGCAGGATGTAGTGTATGTTCAGTTAATACCTGTGGATTTATATGTTGTGATTTAGCTACTTGGAGATGGGGGAAGATGAGGTGACACCATTCGTCCTGCTACTTTATTGTGTGCCTTTATCATATGAAATTTTAGAAATAGCATTGTTATCTTCATTGGTCTCAAATATTGCAAGAAAGTTGAAGTGAAAGTGAGTAACACTTTTCTGTGCCTTTGGGACCACTGAATTCTATTGCTGGAAGGGATCTTGGCATTCTTCTAGTTCAACTTCTCACATGACAAAGGAATCCCACCTTGAATGGATGATTAATTAATCTATGAATTAAAACATTCACTGAAATCAACTTCATTCCTAATAAAACTACTAATTTTCAAGAAGGCAATTTCAATAATTATCAAATTATTTCTTGACTAAGATAATATCACCTTCCAATAAATTCTGCTTTGAATTATGATTCTTTCTTTGAAATAAGACAAAAATAAATAAGACAAAAACTTACTTTTGCTGATGAAATATTTCAAATAATAACTTATCAGAAAATGTGAATGGGAAACTCATTGATAGAAACTCAATTATGAATTTTTCTTTTTTATTTTAGTGAAATTCAGATGGATTATGGACTGAAGAAGACTATAGAGTCAGGCAAAAAACAGAAGCAATAATGTAGAAGTTGCAATAATTCAAACCTCAATATACCCTCTTTGCTTTGGAAGAATTTAAAAATATTTGATAGGCTCCCAAAAGCTAAAGAGTCACCATAAATAGTAGGTAGTTATTTATTTATACATGATAGTTAAGAAGCTATAAAATATGTTAAACATTCTATGAATACAAGTGTATGGTTAGAGTTTTAGCTACTTGGATAGAGATCAGTATTTTTTAAACCCCAGGCTATGACCCATCATGAAATCATTCAGTCAGCACTTTTACTAATGAAATAGAATAGATTAGACTAGAATCAAATAGAAAACAAGTACATTGCACAGAGTAAGGATTAAATTATATATATACTCATCTATGTATGTACTAGGTAGACATTTATTACTATAGGAATATAGCAGAATTTTGGAAATTTCCAAATGTAAATAGATCATATGTAACAATTTCACTACTGGTTATATATCCAAAAGAAAGGAAGTGAACATATCGAAAAGATATCTTCACAGCCATGTTTATTGCAGCGCTAGTCACAATAACCAAAATATGAAATAAACCTAAGTGCTCATTAATGAATAAATGGATAAAGAAAATGTGATATATATATATATATATATATATACATATACATATATATATACATACATACACAAAGGAATATTATTCAGCCATGTAAAAGAATAAAATCCTGTCATTTGCAGCAACATGGATGGAACTGGAGGTCATTACATTAAATGAAATAAGCTAAGCACAGAATGACAAATATATGTTTTCACTTATATGTGGGAGGTAAAATGTGCATCTCATGAAGACAGACAGTAGATTGGTGGTTACCAGATGCCAGGAGGGGTGGCAAAAAGGATCATAAAGAGAAGTTGATTACAAACGTATGGTTTCATAGAAGAAATAAGACCTAGTGTTCAACAGATTAGAAGAGTGACTATAGTTTACAGTAATCTACCACATATTTCAAAATAGGTAGAAGAGAATAATTTGAATGTTTCTAACAAAAAGAAAAGACAAATATTTAAGGTGACAGATAGCCCAAGTACACAGATTTGATCTTTATAAATTAAATGAGTATATTAAATTATCACATGTACCCCAAAACTATGTACATCTATTATGTATCAACTAAAAAAAAAGTTAAAAATAAATTTGCAAAAAATAGAAAAAAATATACAAATAAATAATATAAATACATATTTATAGTATAAGAAGGGTGTAGTCTAAGAAAGATGACAGGTAACTACATTCTGATCACAAGACAACACAAAGAGAGTAGACCCTCTATGTGCATAAAAGTCAAAACACAAAGATCTCTGTTTAAATCCAGCCAAAGTTAGGGCAAACTGCCGTTCCCTCAACTTAAATCAAGATTATACAATCAGTAAAAATCACAAGTTTAACAAATAACTCATATCATGAAGGTTCCAGTTGGTGAGAAGACCTGATAGCAGGATCATCGACATGGTCCTCATCCCTCTTTCTATCCTTATATATAGACATAGATACCAGCACACGTCCACATATGGATATAAGTACCCTGCAGTGAAGGAGTACAGAAGGCAAGCATCTGATATAGTCATCACAAACTGAGGAAAGAGTCCATGCTATGAAGGCAATTTAAGTATCAACATATTTTGAACTGTAATGAAAGTAGATTTGAAAATAAGATGTAATGAATACTATAATATCATACCAACATTGAATTTATCATTGGTGACAAAATTTCCTTGTGCTTCATTTTTAAATGCGTAATTTTTCTCTTAGTAAATGACTAAGATCAAAATATCATTAAAGGTGTTTTTTTAGGAAACAAATAATAATATGTACAGTTATAGCATGTTTAAACATTTGCCTCAGATATTCAGACTTGGTGAGCTCCTTTGTTTCTTCTACAGGGAAATGGGGGCAAATCAGACTTCCAACACAGGGTTCCTCCTACTGGGATTTCCCTTCAGCTCACGGATTCAAATGCTCCTCTTTGGCCTCTTCTCCCTGTTCTACGTCTTCACCTTACTGGGGAACGGGGCCATCCTGGGGCTCATCTCACTGGACTCCAGATTGCACACCCCCATGTACTTCTTCCTCTCACACCTGGCCGTTGTCGACATCGCCTACGCCTGCAACACGGTGCCCCAGATGCTGGTGAACCTCCTGCATCCAGCCAAGCCCATCTCTTTTGCTGGCTGCATGACGCAGATATTTCCGTTTTTGAGTTTTGCACATACAGAATGTCTCCTCCTGGTGGTGATGTCCTGTGATCGGTATGTGGCCATCTGCCACCCCCTCCGATATTCTGCCATCATGACCGGGAGAGTCTGCATCACCCTAGCGGTGACTTCCTGGACCATCGGAGTCCTTCTATCCTTGATTCACCTAGTGTTACTTCTACCTTTACCCTTCTGTAGGCCCCAGAAAATTAATCACTTTTTCTGTGAAATCATGGCTGTTCTCAAAGTTGCCTGTGCAGATACCCACATCAATGAGATCATGGTCTTGGCCGGAGCAACTTCTGTGCTGGTGGGACCATTGTCCTCAATTGTAGTTTCATATATGTGCATCCTCTGTGCCATCCTTCAGATCCAATCAGGGGAAGGTCAGAGGAAAGCCTTCTCTACCTGCTCCTCCCACCTCTGTGTGATCCTCCACCTCTTTTATGGCACAGCCATTATCATGTATGTTGGACCCAGATATGGAAACCTCAAGGAGCAGAAGAAATATCTCCTGCTGTTTCACAGCCTCTTTAATCCCATGCTCAATCCCCTTATCTATAGTCTTAGGAACTCAGAAGTGAAGAATACTTTGAAGAGAGTGCTGGGAGTAGAAAGGGTTTTATGAAAAGATTATGAATGGCATTGTGATTGACAGTAACCTAGAAAGTTACATCTTTGGGAGGCTCCTAACCCAACTCTGTACTGATGGGACCTGTGTTCTCAATGGACATGAGAATTATCTGAGACATTTATTTAAAATGGAACTATCTCCTGACCTACCTTTAAATGACTGATTCGGCAGATGTGGGATGAATTCTAGAAACTGATCTCTTCAAATCGTGGTGCAGCTAGTCCACACCAGGACAATACCCCTTACAATATCCTCATTAGCCTTTGATCCAGTCCCATAACTCCCATAATCTTTTCCTCAAAACACTGGTCCCTTCAGAGGACTTTAAAAATAAGTTCTGTGGTCAAATAAGTTGGAGACTTATTTCACATCAGATGCCTCCATCTAGGAATCACAATTCATATTACAACAGTGAACGCTGTAAAAGTTTCTCTAGGAAAGAATAATTCTATTCTAGCTTTTAGCTAGTGTTTTCTAAACTTACGTAAGCACATAAAATTTCCTTTGTAACACTTACTAACAGTCTCCTGGAACAGGAGATCTTGATATTAATTGACTCATTGTGAATACTTCCTGCAGCCACCTTCGAGGGCAGAATGATTTTTTTTTTCTTGCAAAATGAGCCTCTAAAGGGATGTAGGTCTGAGCATTGTGCCTCAATCAGTCTGTAAAAATCTGGGTTCTGTTTGGATATAGACCGTAATGGTTCCTGTCTCTACTGTTCAATGGTGGATCATCTAAAGAAAATAAATCCAACCCTATCCTTCATCATGGATCAGCATTTCTACTACAGAAGCTTCAGGAGATGACCTCATTCGACTTCACAATCTTCTAATTTTGATGTTTAAAGAAATATGATTCAGTATACATTTTCCTGTGTTTGCCACTGACTGAAATCAATCTAATTTTTCTAACTCAGAGTAAGAACCCTAGTTTTTCTAACAACTTTCTAAATTGCGTGATTGATAGATCTCCAAATAATAATTTTACTGCCTTACGTCCAGTAGAAGAACTCAGCAAAACACAAATAAATATGATAATATCTTAGACTGTTGCTATTCTCTCGGGGTGGCTGGCAAGATATTAAAAATATAAACTGTTAGGAAAGACATAGATTGTAATCTCAAACCTTTTGGAAGGCCAATTGGTTTTATTGGGGCAGATTAACATTAGCATAGGAAGGAAATTAGAGACTTGTTAACATTAGCATAGGAAGGAAATTAGAGACTGATCAAAACGCCTTACCCCACACCTATTTGTCTCCACTCTGTTTACTCAAGTTAATTTTGTGCTGGGTGGTCTCTCCGGAGGATCAAAGGGGATTACCTGTTAATTGCATTTACTCTGGGCCCCAGAACCAAAAGCTTCCATCAGTTGTAAAACCATTCTCTTAACCATGTTAATTATCCACAAGTGTGTTAACTTAGAACCTCTGTTATGAATAAAAGTGTGGACAGACAGACAGTCTGGGTCCATTGGTTGCATTTCGCCCTCTGAAAGCAGCCAGTGGCCATTTCCCAGCCCACTTGAAACACTACAGTGAGAGTGCATTCATTTATCCATCATTGAATCAGGGTCTGCAGGTCAGACTTCCGTGGGACCCACATCTCAAGACAGCAAATTTTCTCATCTCACAAGAGGCAGGAAACTGCTAGGGGAAGCTACCTTGGAAAGGATTCTTTCTTCCCCTCCCGAGAGGAACTGAACTCAAAATCTTCCCATTTCACCAAAGAGATTAGAGAACACTTCCAACAGCGGACTTGCACTGGTTGTTTTGTGCCCGAGAAAACGTTCCCTTCAGGTAGGTTATAACAAGCCCCACTGGGGCACTTGGGACTCCCTCGTCTGCTCCCTGCCTCTCTAACCTTAGAGGGTCACTTGGAATCAGCTAATATTTCAGATCCTTTCTTCCCATTTCTGAGGCCACAGAAGGAACCCAGATTACATCAGGGAGAGGCTGAGCTACAAAGGTTCACACCAGGAGCTTATTCACTGTCACACTGGTCCTGCTTCCTGACAGGTTCACCCGAACCATCTGGAGATTGGGGAACAAGGGCAGTGTGGGTATTCGTGAAATTCAAATAATGCCAAGTATTCTGGGATGGTAATGAGAGATGTTGTCTCAGAGGTGTGCTCTGTGACCGTCTGTGTTTCTTCATTGTGCATCCTGCTGGGGTTAAGAACAGAAATAGAAAAAGACAATTGCTTTGTCTTTCCTTCCCCAAGGAGATGGGCATTCAGGAGTTTCATGGCCCAGCCCCTCCAGAGAGCCCTGGGCTGCCAACCAGGTTCAGCCTTTTAGAGAATAATAGCTCCTTTTGTGAGGATGCTGGTACATTTTCAATCAGAAACAGAAGTGAGGGTTCACAGAAACACCCAGAATCCTTCTGGAGCTTCACCCTTCTGAGATCCTTGAGTCCAAATGTGGGAGCTAACCAGGTTGCCTTTATTTACTTTGCCATGAATTCTCTCTAGACATGTTGTAGCTCCTAGGCTTTGGTTAGCTCTCACTCTGTTACTGACACTTTTTATTAAGTATTGGCAAGAGAAGTAAATTATTTCTCTTAATGCTAAACCTATATGCTCATCATTCACATTATATAGCAATGGTTCCAGAGGAAAATATATACACATATTTGATGTGAAAATTATGTAAAAGTGTTTAAGTCTCTTTCCTGGATTTCCCCTCTGGGGTCCCCTTCCACAATCTCTCGTGGAAGCCTGCTTTCCCCTCCTAAACTCCATCTCTCGCTATTCCTTTCCACTCAGTGTGGAAGCTGCTTTCCTCTCCTGGATTCCATCTTTCTGGATTTTCTCACTCAGTGTGAGAGTTAGCTGTTTCTTTCTCTCTCCTTCTCCTGTTTTTCTCTCTCTCTAAATAAATCACTTTCTACAAAAAAAAGAGTGTTTAGGACTTGGCTAAATATGTTTCTTTGGTAGAGAAATATCTATGTGATAGAGATTTATTTGGGAAAGATGATACTCACAAAAGAAGTCAGAAATTGCTCTTTTCTAGATTTTGAAAATATGTATGAAATAATTTTCCCAACCAAAGGAAAGTATAGTATAGTATATTATGGAAAGATGTTACATCTCAGGAAAATTAATACATGTCAGCTGTTTTATAAATTATGCATTAAATTATTGTCAGTACAGTCACAATACATGCTTATCTATGAGAACATATTTATTGCAATAGAATATAAAGCCAAATGGATGCTAAATCTATGTCATATCTTTAACTAAGCATAGCACTAAAGAGCGCATAAGGCACCTGGAATGTACTAAATAAATGGGAATGAATATTAGATTTCCCATAGACTGGAGAAGTTTTTGTGGCACACATGGAAAGAGTAGAGGAAAGGGACTGAGGTGTAGGCAGTGGGGTAACAAAGTAGGAAGACGATGTCATCATTAATAATACTTTAAATTTTCTTTTAGAGGACTTTTGTTTAATGTCTACTTTTTAATTTATTTTTGCCTTTCCTCCTGAGGCACATCTTCATAATGAAATCTTTACAAGCTCAGAACCATCAGCTTGCTATACTATGTGCTTCTACAGTGCCCAGTTCACAAGAAGCACTCAAGAGTAGGATCAATTGTTATCAATCTTTAGCAGATTATTGAATAAACTGTAATTACATGAAACTGACACTCAGTTCTTCATGGTCCATGATAGTTCTTATATCCAGAAAAATTACTTACATTATCAACTCTGACTCCGTAAGATAACTTTGCAAAGTCTTTGCTTATAACTATGTAAGCAATAAAATTAATTAGTTTTCAATTTTCCCTTGTTACTTACAAGTAAACAGCCCTGCAACTTGGCTGAGCTACAGATTAGCTGTAGGTGATTAATTTAGAGATTCTGCTTTATCCATGCCCAAGACTAGAAAAGAATCTGCCAGATCATTAAACTTTGAGATTTGCTTTTTAAAATGCAGGTTCCATAAAGTTATGCTGTTTGGCTTATATACAAAGAAACAATTGCCTACTTAGAGATTTACTTTAAAATTTTAGTTTCCTTACCATTTATTAACCAGATAATCTGCCATTTTTACAATTCTGAAATTGTGCATATATAAATTAATGTACATCTCTATGCCTGAAAGCAACATTTGGAATTAGAATGTGTGTGAAGGTAGCACAAAGCCACCTACTCCACTCCTTCCAACCCCCTAGAAATTTAATCTGTTTGGTTTCCTCTTGACTATCTTTAATTAACATTAAGTATGTCACATAGGTATCAAATAAAATAAGAAAAAATAGATAAAAGAGAGGTAATTCAAAATTCAAGTGTTTAAACACTTTATGAATCCTCCCGTTGTTCTTGTCACATTTTTAAATATTCATTTTAATATAGATCATTAGGGATGAAATTCTTCTGAATTGTAGTATCTTATTTCCTTTGGGAGGACAGGGATTAACTTGGCATAATTATACTAGACTATAATATAAAAGGAACCAAATCTAATATAAGGACATCAATACTTAGTTATTAATTCATTTACTTATATTTATCTATTTATTTGTCATTTGAAAAATGCGTATTAATATACACAATTAAAGGGCTATAAAAATGAACATGCCTATTCCATTTCTTTAAAAGAAATCAAGACTAAATCAAACAAGACTACTGTTCTGAAAGAATACTTAAAACATCAGGTACCTTAGTTTCCTTCTTTTTCATCTGTCTTTCAGTTGGCTTCAAAAAATCATGGCTTTTACTGTGTTCCTTTTTTCCTTTATTTTCCTCTTGAGGGAAATGAAAAATTGAGAAAGAAAATTACTATTTTATAAGTGGGTGTGTTTGAATACACCTTTCACAGTCAAATATTTTTCTATGCCTTATGAGTTTAAAAAATAAATTTAGAAAGTTTGACAAACACAGACATTTTTTTATTTTATTTTATGAGATGAGGCCTTGCTATGTTTTCCAGGCTGGCCTGGAACTCCTGGGCTCAAGCAATCCTTCTGCTTCAGCCTCCCAAGTAGCTGGAACTACAGGTGCATGTGACTGCACCTGGTGAGAAAGTTTTACTATCAGCCTAAAATCTAATAAGTCCTGTTCATATGTGAGGAATTTTAAATCTATTATTTGGATTATTTTTGTGTTAAGGTAACATGATCACCTATCAATAATGCTTACAAGAAAATAGGTATCTCATCTGTTGCTGTTAGAAAGGAATCTGTTTCTTTCCCCAAGTCTAGCTTCAATGAGGTTTCCTTGACCCAGAGTCTGGTCCTCACATTTTAGATCCAGCTTTGGGAATTTTGTTCAGGAACTGCATCCTACTATCCAAAAGTAAAAGAGGAAAATGTGTAAGCCAGAATACCTAAATGTTCATTTATTTAAACTTCAACATGTGACTACAAAATGAGCCAAGAACTTTGCTACTCAACACATTTCTTCTTTGTTGAAATAACTGCTCCAGAAGATAAATTATTACCTAACAGTTGATTAATGAATATGAATTCAGACCAAGAGGGGCTAATTAGAGACTTTACTAGCTAGGGCTATTGATTACTGACTACCTAACCATCTATTCAGACTGTAGACACAGAACCACCAGGTGACTAGGATCCTGGTACAATTGGTTCTTTTTTTTTCCTTACTCTGAATGTCATTAAGGATGCATTGCCCAATGCTCACCCTCTGGCCTGATGACTACACTCTGTATTGGTTACCTGCCTTCTTTTTCCTGCAGTCTTTCCCCAGACAGGCACGCCATACAACTAACTACACTTGGGCTCACTGAATGAATCACATTCTTCTGCCTTGCCTCCCAGATATTTCATCAAAGCACCCTGTGTGGCATTCTGGAGGATCCTCAAACTCTCCATCACATGTTTCCTGATAGTGTCGTGTTTCTCATCTCTAGATAGTTATTCTCATCAGTTACATGTGGGTTTCACAAATTTATTTCTCAGAATGCAAGTCTGTCTCTTATATCCCCAGGGAACACTCCTTGATATCCCCATTGGTATTGACAACAACTAAACTAGGGACTGGCCAAAAACAGTGCCTTTCCTCACTTTAATCTCAACAAAGTAGCTAAGCCTCAAGTTATTTTGTTCTTGCAATGGCATTGACAAATATTTGCACAAGAAGCCATATTGAAGTTCATTAAGAAAATTGTGATCCAAGATCCGAGGTCAAAAAGACAAATTCATCAATTCAGCACACCACCAATTCACAGCCTAAGCATCTTATTGCTAATTTGTTGATGCTGCCATTTGTCAAGTGCCAAACTGAATTATCGATTTGTCAATAATTTCTTTCTATTGGTTACTTATAAAGTATATTGCAATTCTTGTTGCTGAAGTCAGCTACCTTTTTTTCAATTTAAATAATAATTTCTTGTATTTGGGATTTCAGGTTTAGTGATTGTTACAAATATGAAGGACTGAATTAACAGCAAGATGGAACTATTTCTTCCTCAATTTCATTCCAGGTTATGACCTTTTTATTTCTTTCATTCGCGGATTTCTTATCTTGAGAACATCTAGAAAAGGCGGTCTGTACAAATAGTGCATGGGAATAGTGCAATTATTTTCACATACATGTCCATAGCCACCTAAAATACCCATGCTCCAAATTCCTGAGAGCATATGAAAACACATACACATTTACAGGTGCACACAGAGGCTAGACTACTAATACTGGGATCCTGATGAAACACAGATTTTGCTAAACCATATGGATTATATCAGAAAAATTGTGTGGTGAATTTAATACCTCTGTGAATCATTGCAATTAGCTAGTTGTCAATTTGCCAGATGTTAGTTGGTTTCTGTTTTCTGAGACAGTAATATACATTTTAGATACATGTATACGTATATATAATGTACAAGTATATGTGTGTCTATATACATAGATGGAGGTATATATCTTATCATAAATATCATTATCTATAAATTTATCTACTCTCGCCTTCCTTCTCTCTAACTCAAAGCATTGCCATAAATGTTGCGGTTTCACAATTTCCTTCTTGTGATGTCATATAAGGCATTCTCTAGCTTTTTGTTAGGATTTAGATACTGATACTCACTCATGACTTAAGTGAATTAAGTATTAATAATATCCTCATTTATAGAGGGGAAATTGAGGTTTAGAGACTTAATTAATTTACTCAATGTCACAGAAATATGAAGTGGCAGAAACAACTGTAGTGCAGTCAGTTTACTCTAGATTAACTGAGAGCCATTCTTTTGGAAAGGGCCTATTGATATTTGTATCTTCAGTGGTTAGACCAGGCCAGTTTCATAGTAGTTACTCAATAAATGTTAACTAAATAAATAAATGAGTAATCATGTAGTCCACACTTCTATATTTTTAAAAAAGGATCTCCATAAAATATGTAATTAAATACAGTGGCATTAGGCATTTTATTGTCAATTTTAATCACTTTTAGCTCCAGATATATTCAGTTTTTGCAAAAGTTTCTTCTGAGATGAATATTAATTACTACATCTCATTTGTCAGTGGCCACAGAGAAATTGTAAACATATCCAGAGAAGATATTTTGAGGTTAATATTTAAAAACTAGGATGATATATATTTATTCCTATTATATAGAACAAAGGTTATGCATCATTCAAAGAGTGTGCCAAACTGCCAAACCCTATGGTATGACACCAAAGTGATTATGCTGGCAGAGTAGCCATGGAGCGAGTGTTCTCCTCCTCTCCCTTGCAAAAGAGCAGAGTATTAAGTGCTGTAATTACTGAAAATGATACGGATGGCACTCTAGGAGTGGAAGTCAGTTCATGCACCACCTTAAATTGGCTCCCCATGGTGTCCTTGATATGTACAATGAGCACTGCCATCACTGACCTGTAGGACTATTCTTTACTCTTTGCCAGGTAGTATAGACCAGAGCTTCTCACATGTCAGTGTGCATATTAATCATTCAGGGATCTTGCAAAAATAGTTTCTGATTCAACAGGTCTAAATGAAATAGGCAGAGATTTGCATTTATTATAATCTCTCATACTTTGCTGATGCTGCAGATCCACAGACCACACTTTGAATATTAATGATATAGAAACTCATTGTTAAATCTATGGTTCCTAAGAAAAAGTGATGGCCAGGCACAGTGGCTCATATCTGTAGTCTAGCACTTTGGGAGACTGAAGCAGGAGGATTGCTTGAGCCCAGGAGTTTGAGACCAGCCTGGGCAACATAGTGAAACTCTGTACAAAAACCTTCAAACTTAAAAAAATGAGCCAGGTGAGGTGGCACATGCCTGTGGTTCCAGCTGCTTCAAAATGAGATGAAAAAATTGCTTGAGCCTAGGAGGTTGAGTTTGCAGTGAGCCATGGTTGTGCCACTGCACTCCAGTTGGGTGACAGAGCAAGACCCTGTCTCAACAGGAAAAAAAAAGAAAAGAAAAGAAAAAGTGGGAGAAAAACAAAAGAAGCATTTGAATGCTGTTTCACAGGACTTCACAGCTCTGATATTTTCCCAGACCATATCCATCTTTCTTGCCTTCCTGATGTCCTTTGATTAAAAACCCTGCTTCCATTTGATTTGCTCTTTTGGTTTTGTTTACTTTTTTATCTGTCTCTGTTTATTTTTTTTGTTTTTAATTTTTGTAATCCTGTTGGGTCAAGAGAAGAGGTTCACTGTTAGGCACAGCCTGGTTTGGTCCTCAGACGGCTGGCTTAGAGCCAGGACATCTGCATTCTGTGAAAGATTGAAAAAACAAAAAAGTGTTTTTCCTTCTTTTTTTTTTTTTTTTTTTTTTTGAGACGAAGTCTCGCTCTGTCGCCCAGGCTGTATTTTCTACTCTTTTACTCACACATTCACTCAACAATTTACTTCTAACAACAGAGGTGCTGAGGTTTTTTTCCCCACACACCTAGCAATCTGCAGTGGACACCGATTACATGCCCTAAAAATCAATTCAGTTCTGACTATCTACTGGGAGACAATGTCAGATCCCACAAGCCTGTTCCCCTCACCCAACACTTAAGACGGCAATTGCAAGCCTCAGGTTGCGACCTGTGCTTCTGATCAACTAGCTATACATTGGGATTCTCATGAACCCCCTCCTTAGGTTCAATTAATTTGCTAAAGTGGCTCACAGAACTCAGGGAAACACTTTACTTATGTTTGACCATTTGTTACAAAGGATATAACAAAGAATACAGATAAACATCCAGATGAGAGAGATGCATCTGGTTAGGTATGGGAGAAGGGGTATGGAGCTTCCATGTCCTCTCTAGGAGCCTCCATGTGTTCAGCAATCCAGAAAGTCTGCAAACTCTGTTTGGTTTTCTGTAAAGCCTTCATTACATAGGCATGGTTGATCACATAATTGGCCATTAGTGATCAACTCAAACGTCAGGCCCTCTCCCATCCCCAGAGGTTGGGGTATAGGCTGAAAGTCTCAACCCACTAAACATGCCTTTGTTTTTGTGGTAACCAGCCTCTATCCTAAAGTTATTTAGGAGCTCCTTGCCAGCAGTCATCTTATTAGCATACTGTCTAAGTCTATTTTGTGTTGCTATAACAGAATATCACAGACTGGGTTATTTATTAAAAATAGAAATTCATTTCTCAGAGTTCTGGAATCTGGGAAGTCCAATATCAAGGTGTCAGCATCTGGAGAGGGCCTTCTTGCTGCATGGTGAAAGGTGAGAGGATGAGAGAGGGACTAACTTGCTTTTGTAACTAACGCAATCTCCACATAACAAATCCACTCCTGAGACAATACCGTTTACCATTTGTGAAGTCAAAGCTTTCATGACCTAATCACCTCTAAGAGGTCCCACCTTTCAACACTGTTACATTGGAGATTAAGTTTCCAACTCATGAACTTTGGTGGGGGATACATTGAAACCAACATACAAAAGATACTCTTAACACTCTGGGGATTCCAAGAGTTTTAGAAACTGTATGCCAAGAAATGGGGACAAAGACCAAATATATATTTCACAAAATTACAGGTTCCTTTCCCAATTTACCGCTTACTCACTGCATGACCTTAGAGAAGTCATTTAATTCCTCTGGGCATTGGCTTCCTACATATAAAATAAAATGTTGCGCTAGATGATTGTTAAGTTCCTTTTAGTTCTCAAATTCTATGCCTTTTTATTAACTTCCTAGAATGTATGTTGTTTTTCTTTTACAAAGGAGACAAAATTAAATGGAATTTTTGAGAACTGAATATAACAAACTCCCGAGCCTCAAAAATAGTAGGAATTCAAGAGTAACCACAAAATTAATTTCCTATTTCAATATATTAATGCTGTAAGAACTATGCATGGCCTAAAACTTGGAGAATAAAGTAAAAGAAGTTTCACATTAACTGTCCTCTCTAAGGAAGTAAAAACAGTTTCATTACCCTATTTGAAAAAGATTAAGAATAACTTTTATTTACAAAGTTTCCCAGATCTGTACATGTGTGCTGGCATTGCACAAGTGATATAATAATATTAATTCCTGGCATTTATTGAGTACTGTTGATTCCATATGTGTTTTACACATACAAATTCATATGGAATCTAATCTTTATAACAATTGCCAGAGGGAAGTATTACTATTATAGGCAACTTATACATGAAAAAAAATCAAGGCACAGAGATATTAAGTACCTCTCACACAGCTATTAGGTGGCACACGAGGACTTTTCTCTAGGTGTTCCAAAGGCCAAAGACTATGTCTGTAACTATTATACTAAGTTATACCACTCTCCTTCAGCCTGGACCTGTGGTGTCTTTTCTACCTATGATTAACTAAAGCTTGAAAAAAACAAGCCTGAATTTTCGACTGGCCTGAAATTTCATCATAAGAAAGGGGATAGTAATGAAGCTAATGCATTTTAACACATATGAAAAAACCAAAAGGGTAATACACAAATCCATGAGAAAAATGGACAAAAATGTGTAAATACAGACAACAGAATAAACACAAGATACCAATAAATATGGCAATGTCTTCTACCTCAATCAGGAAATCTATTTTAAAATGAGGTATCACTTTTTACTCAACAGATTGTGAGGGGAAAAAGGTGTTACATGTGAATGTTGATGAAACACATTGTTGGTGGAGATATAAATAGGCACAAATTTTGGATTTAAAAATCACAATAGCAAAGACTTGGAACCAACCCAAATGCCATCAATGATTGACTGGATGAAGAAAATGTGGCACATATACACCATAGGAAAATAACACAGATCAGACTGTTCTGCATTATTTTCTTTGTATAGTTTTATGTTTTGTACATGTTTATTCTGGCCATTTTTAGAAAAGAAAGCTGCTTCAACTTGATATGTGATAAAACACATAATGTGAGGTGATGCGTTTCCTAAATTAGTTTGTTTGGCATCATAAAAATCTTCTGTTTAACTTGTTTTAGCTATGCAGCCAGAAAAAAGGATGAGTTTGTGTCCTTTGCAGGAACATGGATGAAGCTGGAAACCATCATTCTCAGCAAACTAACACAAGTACAGAAAACGAAACACTGCATGTTCTTACTTGTAAGTAGGAGTTGAACAATGAGAACACATGGACACAGGGAGGGGAACATCACACACTGGGGCCTGTTAGGAAGTGGGGGGCTAGGAGAGGGAGAGCATTAGGAGAAATACCTAATGTAGATGATGGGTTGATGGGTGCAGCAAACCACTGTGGCACGTGTATACTTATGTAACAAATCTGCACATTCTGCACATGTACCCTAGAACTTAAAAGTATAATTTTTTTAAAAAAAGGAACAACTCCAAGAAAAAAAAACTAAAATTATTTACCCAACATTTAAAACATGCATACTAATTCCAAGAATCCATTCTACAGAAATACTTACATATGTAACTGCACAAAGAAATGCCTACATGGATTTTATATTAAACTGATTTCAAAAATTCAAAAGATCAATGTTAATTAATTTTGAAATTAGTAAACTATGAAAAATATGTAAAACAGCTATTAAATAGAACAAGTATTATATATAATAAGCTGCAATGAAAATAGTGCATCAAATATATAGCTAAATGAAGAAAGCAAGTAACATTTTTATAATGCATTCTCATTTGTGCAGGGAAGTCTCCTAGCTATACATAAATTCACACACCTATATATGTGTATGTGAGTACACATGTATGCACATGTGTGTTTACATATATCTGTATTTAATTTCATGATCTGGAATGATACACATTAAGTAGTCAACAGAAGTTGCTTTAGGAAGAGGCGCAAGCTATGAGAAATAAACACTTCTATGTTTTTTGATAATATTACAGGAAACATGTATTAGTGTTAGCATGTTCAAAAAGCCTTTTTTCAAAAAACTTCTAGCCCCTTAAGTTCTTAGAACAGTACACATTTCTCATATATTTCCGTAAAAGCCAAAATTAAATTAAGCAATTATTAAAAGCAGTTTAGAATTTTGTTGGATTGTGCTAAATTGTATCAAAGTGTTTCCTCAAAAATATCATTTTGTATTACTTACATTATTATTCAATATTAGGCTATAATGTTTAAGGAAGTTAACCTATGTTACTAATTAAAATAATTTGAATGAGAAACCAAATAGCACACAAAATAAACCATGATTCCTCAGACCCTAAGACAACTGCATGACATAAGCAAAAAGCCAATATTTCATGTCATAATTTGATGCTTTTTATAATATGAATTGATCTTAAGAGCTCCTAATACTTTGGTTTTAGAGTTATTAGCACTTCCTCATTCCTCTCATTGCCATAATAATGTTAAATAATGTATTATGTAGGATAAACGGCAACATGTACACTCCCAAATCGCATTGATTTAACAAAATAAGTTTACTTCTTGCTCATGTAAAGTCCTGTGCAGGTATGAGAGACAGCCTTCCATGCGGTGATGCAGGGACCCAGGCACCTTCCATCACAGGGTCCCATCATTCTAAGGCCTTGTAGGCCTTCACTTCCAGCCAGTGACAGGAAGGCCAAGCATGGAGGAGGTTCAGCCTGGCCCTATGGAGTCTTTTCTACCCATGATTAACTAAAGCTTGAGAAAAATGAGCTGAATTAACTGGCAGTTAAGTCCAGAGACAATCATGCATGGAAAGATGACCCCACATCTATTAAGGAATATGTCTTACTTAAGGTGACACTAGCAGCTGAAACAAACCCTAAAAGTAAGTCCTTACAATTATTTCTCTTTTGTTCCCTGTTTGTAAGGATTTCAAATGAACTTCTGCCCCTTAAACTCATAATTATTCATGAAATATAATTGAGAACATTAGCATTTTCACTCTCCTCTCATTCCATTTCTGTCATGCCGTCCTGAAGATACATTTACCTATGTCTTGGCTGTTTCTCCCAACATGATTAGCTGCTCTTTTATAAAATATCTCTTATGATAATTTACTCTTCAAGGTGGCTAAGTCCACCCATCTTATGTTAGCTTTTGTTTGTATTACTCTCAAATGAACTCTGTGGTCAAATTCCACAAGTACTTTAAGCATAGAAGTTATAAATGTCCAGTGAAACCAATGCCCAATGCTAGCAGGTCATGTAAATGTTTCTAATTTCAATTAATATTGGCTGTGTCATTTGTGTGTGCTGAGTTCTTTCATACGCGTTTGTGTCATTTTTACTCTCTTCAAGATAAAAGTTCAATTTAACAGAATATTGACAATTTTGGTTTATAGCTATTGATATTTATGTTCCTAAAGGGTTTTTCTAAGTTTTTGTTTGTGTGACATTCCCAAATGTTATACTTATTTACTATTTTCTAATTTTTAAATTTTTATACCCTCAAATGTGTGTTTATAACCAATGTTCCTAAGGTGTTCATTATAAAGAAATGAATTCCCTAAAGACATTCTTCATATAGCTTTCAATTTACTACTTGCTCCCGAAAGGCAGTTTCCTGATTTCTGCATACTGGTGTATCATGCAAACATTTGTGAGCATATTCATTTCTATTAAGATTGGACTGTTCTGTGTTACTTTCCTTTGTATAGTTTTATATTTTGTATATGTTTATTCTGACTATTTTTAGAAGCGAAAGCTGCTTCAACTTGATATGTGATGAAACATGTACTTTGAGGTGATGTGTTTCCTAAATTAGTCTGTTTGGCATCATAAAAATCTATTTAACTTGTTTTAACTCACATTTTTTGTTTTCTACCTTAAAATGACTTTTTATAATTGATGTTCATATGGTGATGAATATAGAAAAAAACGTTCTAGAATTGTAGAACTTTTTGTCTACAGTTTCACGGGCTTTTTGTCATTTATATCAGTTGCACTTCACCAGGGTGTGAAAAGAAAAAGAGAGAAGAAAAGATTCTAATGTTTATGGATGGCCTACTAGGCACCAGACTTTTCATGTGATCAGGAGCATTTCTGTGTGTCCCCAAAGCAATTCACTGTGGACACGCACAGTTGGAACACAGGTGAGCATGTTCTCACACCCTGATTACCTGAGCAAGATTTTCCTTGGGTTTATTCCATAACCCCAGTAGATCAAAGTAGACATTGTAATAAACTCATTAGTTTGTAAATTGCATAATTGCTTAAAATAAAATTCATAATCCTCCTATGTCCAGTAGAAGAAAGAAATAGAAATAAACATGAGAATACCTTTGACTGGCAAGTATCTCCACCCTCCAGGGAGAGGTAGTAGCTTCTAGTGAAGCCACCTTGGAGAGGGTTGTGTCTCTTCCTGAGGTGCGCTCCGAATCCAGCACTCTCCCCTTTCAGAATAAAGATTAGAGAACAATTCTAAGACATGATCTACAGTGGTGGTTTGTGCCCTAGGAGACCCTCCCTTCAGGTAGGCTCTAATAAGCCCCACTGGGAGACCTTGGCCCTTCCGTGGACTCCCCAGTCTGCTCTGTGTCTCCCTCACCAGCTCCCCAAAGCATGTCTGCACCTCAGAGGGTCACTTGGAATTGGTTAACTTTTCAGGGTCCTTTCTTCCCACTTCTGCTGCAATACAAGTAACCCAGATTACATTAGGAAGAGGCTGAACTACAGAGGTGCCCGCCAGGAGCTTATTCATTGTCACACTGGTCCTGCTTCCTGACAGGCTCACTTGAACCATCTGGGGACTAGAGAACAAGGGCAGTGCTGGGATTCATGAAATCCAAGCATTCCGGGACTGTAATGAGAGATGTTGTCTCAGAGGTGTGCTCTGTGACTGTCTGTGTTTCTTAATTGTTCATCCTGCTGGTGTTGAGAACAGACATAGAAAAAGACAATTGCCTTGTTCCTCCTTCCCCAAGGAGGTGAGAATGCAGGAGGTTTCAGGGCCCAGTTCCTCCAGTGATCCTTCAGCTGTTAACCAGGTTGAGCCATCAGAGAATAACATCTCTTTTTCTGAGGGTTCTGATACATTTTCAATCAGAAATAGAAGCAAAGATTCTGCAGCTCCCACAGAAACTCCCAGAAACCTTCAGGTGCTTCCCACTTCTGAGATCCTTGAGTCCAAATGTGGAAGCTAACCAGGTTGCCTTTGCTTACTTTACCATGAATTCCTCCTAGACATGTTTTAGCTCCTAGTCTTGGTTAACTCACAACTACTACAAACGTTGGTAAGGAAATTCACTCCTCTCTAAATATGTGCTGATTATTTTTCTGCTATGGGGATAGTTTGAGGGAAACTTACATGCTAACTTCTTTGAACATATCACAAATAATTTAAGTATACAATTAAGCTAATTTTGTTTTATATGATGGAGAAGTAACTGCATGAAAGCTACAAAGTTATAAACATTGATCCTAGATTTAAATACATTAAGAATACATCATCCATAAAATTAACAGGTTGACTGACACTGCTATAATCAAGACTACAAAATCAGCTTTAGAGGATCATGGCCAATACAGTGAATGGTTTTAAGGATTATTGTGAACCATGAAGAGGCAATGCTTGTCAGGTTCATACAATCACAGGCTACCCAAGAAATTGTTAAAGACTGATAATAATTGATCTCAACTATTGCGTGTTCACTGCATACCAGGAATATGTTCAATGTATAACACATATCATCTCAATTAATCTTCACAACAATCTCATAACATAGGTACTATCACTTTTCTCCTTTAAAAAAAACAGGAAACAAACTTGGAGAGGTTAAGATACATACTCAAGGTCACGTAACTAATAAATGTGCATCTGACCACTGAGCCCACGGCTCTTTAATTGCTCTTTATAGTTTCTTTCATTGTTTACTCTGCCTGAGAACCTGACTCACAGCAGAATGTGGAGGGCTCATTAATGTTTTGTTTCTTCATATTTAATCAAATTGATATCTAGTTAGTCAATAAATAATTATTGAACACCTGCCATGCATAATATATGGTCAAATGTATTTAACCTTTTTAATCACTTACTAGATCAATAAGTCAAATGAATAAATGAATGCCTTTTGAATGAATTTTTTGTTGTTCCTTTGTTTTTGTTCTTGTTGTTTTACCATCCTTGGACTGAATCTGCAATTTCTGGCTTGCTTAAATCCTGCCTAATATAATCTGGATACTCGAAAGACATTTCTATTTCTCCACCGACCCCCATAGTTTCTTTCATTCTGTGTGGTACAAAGAAAATCTTACTTAAACTCAAATGGATAAAATTCATCAAAGGATTGGAAAAAAGTGAAAGAAGAGACTAAAAACAAAATTAAATATAACCCAGCTGCAAATATAATATTCAGTCATTGTATATGCTTGAAATGATATATATGTACCAGTTAGCCATTTAAAAATTTGGCAAACTATTTGATGACTAACAAATTATCCAACATCTCCACGATTTCTAAATAAATATGTAAGACTGAAATCATTTCTTTGCACATGACCAAACCTGTCTACTTCAAAAAGTAAAACTTAAGATCTGATGAGCTAATGAGTCACATCACATTCTTAAAATGAAAGCTATTTTTAAATCCTCGGGTCAAATAAAGTATTAGATGTTTTACTTCCAAGTAATAAGAATATTTGAGGCTGGGTGGAGTGGCTCATGTCTATAATCCCAGCACTTTGGGAGGCTGAGACAGGAGGATTGCTTGAGGGCAGTAGTTTGAGACCAGCCTGAGCAACATAGTGAGACCCTATCTCTGAAAAAAAGTTTTTTAAAAGAGGTAGCCAGACATGATACAGCACACCTGTAATCCCAGCTACTGGGGAGGCTAGGTGGGAGAATCACCAGATCCTGGGGAGGTTGAGGTCACAATGAACTACGATTGTGCCACTGCACTTCAGCCTAGGTGACAGAACAAGATCTTGTCTCAAATAAAAAAAAAAAAAAAAGGAGGGTTATGATTGTATTAGTTGTAACAAATATTCATTTTTCTTTTTCTTTTTGAGAGAGGATCTCACTCTGTTTCCCAGGATGAAGTGCAATGGCTCTATCATAGCTCACTGCAACCTCAAACTCCCTCCTGCCTTAGCCTCCCAAGAAATTAGAACTACAAGCATGTGTTACCATGCCCAGCTACTGTTTTCTTTTTTTTATTTTTGTTTTACCTTTTATTTAGAGACAGAGTTTTACCATGTTGCCCAGGCTGGTATTAAACTACTGGCTTCAAGCAATCCTCCTGCCTCAGCCTCCCAAAGGGCTGGGATTATAGGCATGAGCCACCATGCCCAGCCTCAAATATTTCTGATTCTTGGAAGTAAACCATCTAAAATTTTATTTGACTTGAGGATTTAAAATAGCTTTCATTTTAACAATGTTATGTGACTCATTAGGAGTTTGTCAGCTCATCAGATCTTAAGTTTTACTTTTTGAAGTAGACAGGTTTGGTCATGTGTAAAGAAATGATTTCAGTCTTAACATATTCACTTAGAAACCATGGAGATGTCGGTTAATTTGTTAGTCATCAAATAATTTGCCACATTTTTAAATGGTTAACTTTTATATATATATATATCATTTAAAGCAAGCTTCTCCAAACTGTAGCCCATAGGACAGTTTTGAATGTGGCCCAACACAAATTCGTAAACTTTCTGTAAATATTATGTGATTTTTTTAAGCTTGTCAGCCACTGTTAGTGTTTTTTATGTGTGGCCCAAGATAATTCTTGAGGCTAGTAGTTTGGGACCAGCCTGGGAAACACAGGAACTACAGGCATGTGCCACCATGCCTTCTTTCAGTGTGGCCCAGGGAAGCCAAAAGATTGGACACTCCTGAAAGTATACACAATGCCTGAGTGTTATGTTTGCAATGGGGTTTGATATATATATATACATATACACATACATATATATATATGTATATATATATATGTATATATGTGTGCATATATATGTGTATATATATGTGTGTATATGTGTGTATATATATGTATATATATGTGTGTGTATATATGTGTGTGTGTGTGTGTGTGTGTGTGTGTATATATATATATACACATATATACACTAAATATATATATATATATATATATATATTTAGTCTCTCCTTTCACTTTTGCCGACCCTTTGGTAAATTTAATCCATTTCAGTTTAAGTAAGATGTTCTTTGTATCATGTAGAATGAAATAAACTATAGGTGAAAAAAAGAAAATAAAAGTGTCTTTTAAGTATTCAGATTACGGCATTCCAGATTTAGTCCAATAATAGTTACAAAAAAACTACTATGCATTCATTTATTCATTTGCATTTATTAATTTGTTCACATAATAAATATTTACTGTGAGAATTACAAAAGTAAGAGCACCTTTTCCTTGTTCACAAGGAGTATGTTGATGACTCAGTCCTGTAAAAGAAATCATAGTTTCAACCCATGTGGCAACTGTCCTTAAATAATCTGAATGCCTTCATTAAGCTCTCCTTTCTTCTTGACTCTCCATTTGCCTTTCAAAGAAATTCATACTTGGGCATAGCAGATTTTTTTTTTTCTTTGTATAATCATTTTGGAAGTTACAAAAGGAAGTAATGAAGGACTGAGTAAAGAAATTAAGAATTTTATTAGATGTAGACTGGGTACAGTGGTTCATGCCTACAATCCTAGCACTTTGGGAGGCTGAGGTGGGAGGCACACTTGAACCCAAGAGTTTAAGACCAGCTTGGGCAATGTAATACATTGTCTCTAAAAAAACTTTTATTCAAAAAAAATTAGCTAGGTATGGTGGCATGCACCATAATCCCAGCTTCTTGGGAGGCTGAGGTGGGAGGATTGCTTGGGTCTGAGACGTCAGAACCACAGTGAGCTGTAATCACACTACTGCAATCCAGGGTAAGTAACAGAGGGAGATCTTGTCTTGAAAAAATAAATAAATAAAGATTTTTACAAGATGTACATTCAAATGCGTTTCACAACCAAATATTTTCATATGTTTTGAATGTTTTCCAACTAAATTTAGAAGGTTGGCTTAGCAGAGTATTTTTTTATGGAATCCTGAAAAAAAATATATAAGCCTTGGTCATGTGTTACGAGGTTGCAATACTCACTAGAATTTGTGTCTTGCTGATAATAATCAACAATTTATTCATAATGCTTATTAGTATACCATCATTTGTTACCACTGGAAAAGGATCCAATGGTGACATTCTTCAAGGTTCCAGTTAGATGATTTTTTAACTTTCTTTTTATTTTTTAACTTTTAAGTTCAGGCGTACAAATGTAGGTTTATTACGTAGGTAAACTTGTGTCTTGGGAGTTTGTTATACAGACTATCTCATCACCCAGACATTAAGCCTAATACCCATTAGTTATTTTTCCTGATCCTCTCCCTCCTCCCACCATTCACCCTCTGATAAGCCCCAGTGTTCTCATCATTTAACTCATGCTCATATGTGAGAAATTAAGTATTTAGTTTTCTGTTCCTGCATTAGTTTGCCAAGGATAATGGTCTCCAGCTCCATCCATGTCCAGAAAAGAACAAGATCTCATTCTTTTTCATAGCTGCATAGTATTCCATGTTGTAAATGTACCTCATTTTCTTTATCCAGTCTATCATTGATGGGCATTTAGGTTGATTCCATTAATTTCTTCTTAGGAACCCAAACAATCTCAATGTCATTAAAGCTGCTTTTTATCTTTCTGTTTCTTCTGTTATTATATAAACTGCTCCAGCATGCAAAGGTTGATTTCAGATGTTGAAAGTGAAACACTTGATATTTCTACTAAGAAACTGGGATTACATCATCTTTTTTTCTAGGACTACTCTCATTCCCATATTGGGAGTTCTTCTATTACTGATTATTTCTAAATGTCAGGAATTCTTGTAGTAATTTTTTTTTTGAAAGAAAGAAAGAAAGAGGAAGAGAAAGGGGGAGAGAGAACAGGAGTCTTGCTCTATTGCCCAGGCTGGAATGCAATCTAAAAATAGGTATTAAAGACCTCTTTTATGCCAATAATTGTGCTTAACAACAGAGACAGGA
>CAUYLG010068427.1:0-100940 GCA_963573385.1 Cacajao melanocephalus | reverse complement strand
GTTCTTAGTTTCTTTGCATTGGGTGAGAACAGGTTCTTTTAGCTCAGAGAAGTTTGTTATTACCCATCTTCTGAAGACTGTTTCTGTCAATTCATCAGACTCATTATCCATCCAGCTTTGTTCCTTTGCTGGTGATGAGTTTTGATCCCTCGGAGGAGCAGAGGCGTTCTGGTTTTAGGTGTTTTCATCCTTTTTGCCCTGGTTTTTTTCTCATCTTTGTAGATTTATCTACCTGTGGTCTTTGTAGTTGGTGACTTTCAGATGGGGTCTCTGAGTGGACGTCCTTTTTGTTGATTATGAAGTTATTCCTTTGTTTTTTAGTTTTCCTTCTAACAGTCAGGACTCTCTGCTGTAGGAATGTTGGAGGTCCACTCCAGACCCTGCTGGCCTGGGCATGACCTGTGGCAGCTGCAGAACAGTAAGGGTTTCTGCCAGTTTCTTCTTCTGTTATCTTTGTCCCAGAAGGATACCTGCCAGATGTCAGCCTCAGTTCTCCTTTATGAGGTGACTCTTTGGATCTACATGGGTCAGGGAGCTGCTCAAGGAGACAGTCTGTCCCTTATAGGAGCTCAAGTGCTAAGCTGTGAGCTCTGTTGTTCTGTTCAGAGCTGCTGGGCAGGTATGTTTAAGTCTGCTCCAGCAGAACTCAAAATTGCCTTTTTTTCCAGGTGCTCTGTCCTGGGAAGGTGGGGCTTTATTTACAAGTTCCTGACATGCTGCTGCCTTTCTTCAGAGCTGTCCTTCCCAGCAAAGAGGTAGCCTAGTCACAGTCTGCCAGCAGGGGCGTTGCTGGTCTGCCGTGGATTCTGCCCAGCTGCTGTGTGAACTTCCTTGCAGTTTTGTTTATAGAGGTATAGTTAGAACTGCATCGGTAATGGCAGACTGCCTCCATAATGGCAGACTGCCTCAGTAGTCGTGGACTGCCTTGGTAATGGTGGACACCTTTCCCCCCGACAGAGCTGGACTGTCCAGGCTCCAACTGTGCTTGCTGTGAAACTCTCAGTCCAGAGCATTTCAGATTGCTTGTCTTTGTGGGGGTGGGACCCGCTGAGCCAGATCACCTGGCTCCCTGTTTCAGCCTCCTTTTTTTCAGTTAAATGGACAACTCTGTCTTCCAGGTGTTTTGGGCTCCAGCTGAAACGGCCGCCCAGATTTGTGTGAGTATTTGTGTGGAGACCTGCTGCGCCAGCTGAAACAGCTGTGCTGGAAACTTGTGGTGCTTTTCAGCCTGGGAATCTCCTGGTCTGTGAGCAGTATTAAATCATTTGGAAATGTGGTGTTCACTCACCCTCTGCATTGTTCTCACTGGGAACTGCACTCCTGAGCTGTTCCTATTCAGCCATCTTCAAATTCCTGTTTTCTTGAAGTCCCTAAACATCTCAAGGTTTCCAGGCCTGCCAAGAAGTGACATTCCCTATAAGTCTGGGAACCTACAGCCAGTTTTTCCAAGATGGTACTTTATTGGTTCCATAAAGTCAACCTTAGCTCCATAAACTCTTCTGGTCATATCTGAAAACATGATGTTTCAGTCAAAGTCTTGGTAATATAACCTGTGTTTCCAATTTGTCCTGTTAACAAAGACAACAGATTCTTATTAAAGTTGTCCAAATAAATACATTGCCCTAAAAATAAGAATACTCACAAATAGTTTTCAAATTCTAGAGAGCTAAGTTAGGGAGAAAAAGTAAATGTTTCCATTTTGCACAAAAGTATTCTTTACTGAATTGGTGTAAGCTGGAGATAGCTTAAAAGAAAAAAGTTTTCTCAAATCTGGAAAACAAAATATTTAAAGAACTTGTGATGTTTCAAACAAAAAGTCACTTAAAACATATTCTCATCAGTTCATTCAGTACCATGAAATTAAATCTTGTTTTGCTTGATCTTGGCTTAGTAGTTACATGAAGTCATCAGTTTTACTAGAGTTCTGGAAATTCTTACCAGTCCCATGGTATGATGTTAAAGTTGTTCAGAAATCTGTATTCCAGAATACTCCTAAGAGGATTTTCTATAAATCTCCTTGAAGAAGAAGCCATTTTGGACTGTAGCTGATTTCAAATGCTTTTAGAGAATGATTAAATTACAACAATAACTGTCTACAGATGACAAGGACTTAAAATGTCCATAGTTAAAAAATCTAATGAGAGTTCATTACAATGATGCAATTTATAAGAAAATTTGGTTAGTGTGGCATACAGCATTTTAACATAATAACCAAAATTATGACTGACAACACACTAGATTTCTAGGAATCTCATACAATTTTTGTACACTTATCTCAATAATATACCCATAAATATAACTTAAAGATAGCTTAGCATCACTTATTATTTGAATGCTTCCCATATAATTCATATAATTTAACATATTAAATAAGCCTAATTAGTTTAATATCTCTTTTATACAAAAAAATATTCTTTGTGGCTTTCTGGGGGTCCAATCTGGAGAATCATAAGTTAATTTGACATCAAAAAGACTTAATTTAGAATGCAATTTTAGGAAGATTGTCAAAAATGTCAAAAAGTTTACAACAATTAAATATGATCGTAGTTATCTATTTAATAAAAGTGCCATTAAGAGATTTTTAAAGGCAAATTCAGATCACATAGTAGTGAAGAAGAACTTAGCTCTTTTAATATTGAGAAGAGTCACTTTTCTTAAGTAACCAGAAACCTAATAAAACAACATGAAACTCAAGAAATTATCTTGATGAAACAGAGTCTGTGTTTCTAAGGCTAATTACTTAAAAGGAAAAAAATAGCCTTTACATTCTCAAACCACCATTCCAAGAAAACGTTACAATTTTAACAGAGAAGATCGAATTCTACTTTTGAATCAGTGTATTACTAAAACTAACTTTTAATAAAACCTATAAATAAATCTATGAAATAGCAATCGGCTTAGCCCATACAAGATAAGATTTTCACAATCTTTCTCAACATATTTTCTTTTTCACTTTTGCAACAAACATGCACCAGGCAGTTAAGCAATTTATTTCTACTATATATTATGTTCTTATGTTGAATTTATGGTTTTATGGCCTTAAACATCTAACGGTAACAACACAAACTTGTCTAACCAGCAAAGCCAGGTGAAATACGTATATGCTGACAATTCTGAAAACGTTTCTATTTTTATTCTACCAACATTTTTTAAACTAGTTTTTCTTTACTAAAGATTATCCCAGATTAGGTGAACTAAAAAAAAAAACTGGGTCAGTATCCACTTTTCTGAGAATTGTATACATACTTATTTGTTTGAGTGCTCATTTATCCCTATGCCAATTTGGGTATTTTAGTTTGGTAATAACATTGGAGGTAGAAAATTATCACATACACATAACATACTAACATAGATACACACATATACACATACACAAACATATAGACTGATGTAACCAGACCTTATGGCTTTCCATTTAAAAAATTTTAACCAGGCCCTGTGCGGTGGCTCATAACTGTAATCCCAGCATTTCGGAGGCTGAGGTGAGTGGATCATCTGAGGTCAGGAGTTTGAAACCAGCCTGGCCAACATGGCAAAACCCCGTCTCTACTAAAAATACAAAAATTAGCTGAGCATGGTGGTGCCCGGCTATGACACGAGAATCACTTGAACACAGGAAGTGGAGGTTACAGTGAGCTGAGATCGCCTGCACTCCAGCCTGAGTGACAAAGTGTGAGACTCTGTCTCAAAAAAATAAAAAAGTATTTAACCACGAGGCAACAAAACAGAGTAATACAAAAATACAAACTCACTGGTTTATCTCAACTTTATATTGTTATCCAAACTGTGTTTCTGATGAAAAAGGGATTAAGTTGAGGTTATAGCTTTTTACCAATATTTGTGGAGAAGGATTTTAAGATTTTTTTCTACTTTCTCAGTTTCCAAATAGTTTCTTTTTTTCTCCCATTTTTAGCCCCAGGTGCTTGTTTTTGAGGGGCTCCTGAGTCCCTCGAGAGTCCCCCAAAGGAGCGTAGGATAAGCGTCCCAAAGTTTAGCAGAAAAGGAACAGGTCTGGCAGGAGTGGATGAGAAATAGTCAGCAGAGACTTGAGAAGAGGGGTTTCAGGTGACAGAGTTCCCATGGGAGAAGCAGGATCCAATAGAGATAACAGAAAGAGAGAGGTTTTACAGAGAGCCAGGAAGGACAATTTGTAGTCCAGAGAATCAGGGAATACCCCTCACTCAGAAAAAGAGAGCCAGGAAGAACAGACTTCCAGTCCAGGGACTCAGGGAATAGCCCATTCAGAACAAGAAGCCCACCTTCCTGCCCAGAGCATTCCTTTCAAAAGAAGCCTGGGACCCTAACCCAGCTTCAGAGAGCATACTTATACCTTAAGATTCAAAATCTGTCCTTAGCAGTAAACGGGCTTTTGTCTGGAACAATGGCTCAGCAATCTGATTCACCAATGGATCCCTAATCAGTCAGAAATGACAACAAAGTCTTCAAAGGCATGCATTTCGGGTCCTGAGTAAGAGGCCCAGGATTCAGTGATGAATCTGTTCCCATTTGAGTTTCCACACTATAATTGTTAAAGAAAAAATTATTCAGTGATACTTTAAACGCACAGCAAAGAAGACTTTATTCAGGACCATCACCATAGGTATAGGAACCACTGCAGTCTTGGAGTTGGGGAGGGAGATGGACTTCTCTGAATACAGCATGGAAAAGCAGGAATTTATAGCCAAGGAGCCAGGCAGGGAGGTCAGTAAATGGAAAATTATTAAGAGGAAACATCAGGAGTAAGGGAGATTCTGGCTAAACCGACCTAAAAGAATTCTTGCTGCAGACTGGCCAGGGTGATCAGACGTCACCTGCAGGATGGTGAAGAATGACAAACCTGATCAGATATTGAGAATGAGGGGTTCTTTGGTAAACTTGGCAGTGTTCATTGCTAAAGTTGGATTTTGCAAGGAAGTGCACAGTTTAGCCTAGCTGAAGATTTAGAAGCCTGACTAAAATTGGCCAAGCAAAGAATCTTTGTTATCCACATACTCCATCAAGCCTCACTTTCCTGCCTTAAACGATCAAACCATCCACACTCCTGTGTGCTATCGTTCTCCATGAAAAGTTTCTTCTTATTCTTTGTCTTAACCAAAATCCAGCCATCCTAGAAAGGTATCAGAAGGCTTTCTGTAGCACCTAAAATTTCCGCAGACTCTGAGCCCAAATCTTTTTCCTTTCCCTGCTGCTTTTAGATCCACACTGTGTAACCCTCAGTTTCCAGAAATCTCATTTTCTTGGTGTCCTTCTGTCTTTTTTTTTTTTTTTTTTTTTTTTGAGATGGAGTTTCCACTCTCGTTGCCCAGGCTGGAGTGCAGTAGTGTGATCTCGCCTCACTGCAACCTCCACCTCCCAGGTTCAATCGATTCTCCTGCCTCAGCCTCCTAAGTAACTGGCGATTGCCACCACTCCTAGCTAATTTTTTTGTATTTTTAGTAGAGATGGGGTTTCATTATATTGGCTTGGCTGGTCTCGAACTCCTGACCTCAGGTGATCCACATGCCTCGACCTCCCAAACTGCTGGGATTAGAGGAGTGAGCCACATTCCCAGTCATTCTGTCTTTTTATATAACAACTTGTACTTTTATGTAGTAAATTATTGCGATGGTATCAGACACTCTGAGGAAGAGTATTTTACTATGTCATACCCATTACCCAGTCAAGAAGTCTTGGCAGATTTTAACAAAAATATGAGACACAACTATGCCCTAGCTTTTCTCACATACTTCCTTCCTCACACTTCACATATTTATTTTTCTCAGCACCCACTCTTCAGTGATAATTTTTTCCCCTGAATATTATTTACCTTCTGTGGGCTACCTTACATATCATCTGAAAGCTTGATCAAAACAGTTATATTTGTGAATAATTTTATTTTGTTTCGTTTCTTAGCAGAAGGAGGAATTAATAGTAACATTTATAATCTCGCAGAGATTGACAAGGAAAACATTATCCTAGCTGAATTTGCGTAGAGTTCATCATCTAAGCATAAAATATGTTATAAAGGAATGGGCCAATCAAATAACTGCTATGCAGTTCACACCATAAACCAAGTTAACTTAGTACTACTCTAAATAGTTGGTGGAAATATAATGATTTTGAAAGAAATGATCTCCAGAAGTAAATAACTAAAAGAAAAGCACTGTGTCATGCATTTATGCATACAGATGAGCAGTAACTAGAGACCAAGAATAGAAATAAAGGAGGTTGTTTTCATTTGGGCTAGTAAGGTTGCAGTGATTTCTTTGGAGAGAAAGCAGAAGCCCTTCTTTAGTAAATGCAAAGCACCATGTGTTTAATGAAGATACATGACCTAAGCTTTGAAACTCTTTTAACTAATTCAATAACCTTAGAAAGTATCCATTACCACATCTCAACAATCAAATTTACAGTGACATCTTTGAGTTAAATCTCTCCATAGAAGTCTGGAAACAGCTTAATTCTGTTAACAGCTGCCCATTGAATGATGCTCTATTTGGCTGTAGAATTTCATGTCATCTGTTATTCTCCCTCACAACTTGGGAGAAGTTATTCCTGTATTGTTTGTTCTCATTGCTGGATAAAGAGAAGTCTGTGATCATGTAATTGTCCTTGCTTTACAGGTAATCTGCCTTGCATCTCTGGTTGATTCGAAGGCATTCTGTTAGTCTTTAGTATCTTGCATTTTACTGTGATATATCTGCGTATGGATTTATACTTATTGATTTTGCTCAGACCTTGGAGTATTTTCTCAATCTGAAAAGCCCTAGTTGGGAAAATGTGACTACAGAAAATCTATCTTTTTTAACTTGAAATCCTTTTTATTGGGAAATAAATTTAAGATCATAGATAAGTATGAAAATAAAAGAATTGTTAGAACAAAAAAATACTCATATGCCCTTTACCCTAATTTGCCGAATATTATTTTATCAAATTTAGGTTCCCATTTGTTCTCTCTCTCAATATATATCCCAATTTTCAGTCTTTAGATCTAAATCTTGTAGCAACCTGGACTATCATCAGCCCAGTGTAATGCTTGGCTTTGCACTTGGTAATGGAAGAGAACTATTTCCAATATTTTAACCCAGTTATGTATGTAAAAAGAAGTCTTTTTCATATTTTATCTATTATTTCTGTGTGGTTGGAGTACGAGTCAAAAACCTCAAAATAAAAAGTTTCATTTCAGTAATTTTTTCCTAAAATTACAAAACACTAGTGGTCAAAAACCTACTATTTCCAATTCTGTTTACTTTGTTCACATTACTACATTTTGTATTTATGAGAGAAGAGTTTGCAATCCAAAAAGAGCAGGAAAGAAGAGAGACTTGAGATTTTTTTTCTCCCTCTTGCTCTATACATATGAGATATCTATGTATCTGTATATCAACAGTTGACCTTTAATAACACAGGTTTAAACTGTGTGAGTTCACTTATAGGTGGATTTTTTCAGCCGAATACAAATTGAAAATATAGTATTTGTGGGATGTGAAGCCCACACATGTGGAAGGTTGACTTTTCACTTTCCACACGTGGAAGCTCCACAAGGTTGACTGTGAGACCTGAGTATGTGTGGACTTTGATATATGCAGGGCTTCTGAAACCAATGCCCCACTAATACCAAGGGATGACTGTATATGTCTCTATCTATCTACCCCTATCATATATATATATATATATGATATATATCATATATATATATCATATATATATATATATCATATATATATATCATATATATATATATATCATATATATATCATATATATGTGTGTACTTCCTATATTACTTTGCTAGGGTTGTTACAACAAGTACTGCAGACTGGATGAGTTAAACAACAGAAATTTATTTTCTTACAGTTCTGGAGGCTAGAAGTGTGAGATCAAGCATCAGATGGGTTAATTTTATTCTGAAACTTCTCTCCTTGGCTTGTAGATAGCCATTTTCTCGTGTTGTCTTCTCATGGTCTTTTCTCTGTGCAAATGAATGTCTGTATCTAAATTTCCTCTTCAAATAAGGACACCAGTGATATTGGATTAGGACCCATACATGTGACCTCATTTTACATTAATTACCTCTTAAAAGTCTGTATCTCCAAATATAGCCACCTTCTGAAAAAACGGGGTTAGCAGAGGGCAGGGTACAGTATATGATTTTTGGGAAAGGACACAATTCAGCCTATAACATATGCAATATACCCTTCCCTGATCAGTATCACTTGTGTATATAATACACATATAATTTAATATACATTTTAACCCCTTGATTAATTTTCTCACTGTAGAGAAAACAAGACTTAAAGAAAAGCTTCAGGTGACTATCCTTTTTGAATGAGTAAGAATTGAGTCTGCCTTTAACATAAGAATTAAGTAGAAATAAATTGACTTAGGGAACAGTATAAAGAAGTTCTCTTCTGAGTCAAGATTTCATTGTGATGTCATCATTTTTTCTAGGGATTAAATGTTAGAATATATGGCATGCCCATATTGAGGTGGAATCATAAACTTATTTCAGACTTAACTATAATGGCTTATTTTCTCATGCTTTCACCACTGAACTTGTACTTAGCTGGGGACTGAGCTGCAGATCTGCCTTTTCTGTATCTAGCATAGTTGTACCAAATCTGACCTTAATCCTGAATTTTCCTCTCTGTAATATCTTGTTTCCAAATCTGAGGCTCACACTGAATTTTCGCTTGTTGGAAATTCAATCTGATACTTTTAAAAAATAATAAAACATGAATCAAAATCTTGGGAAAATATAACTGGCAAGGCCAACCGAAGCCATTCATTCCATTCAGTTGCCTGTGAGCAAACTTGATTTGCTTCATTATTAATACGGCTTCTTAGGGGTTAAGTAGAAAATTCTTTTGTAAATACCCCTCAGTTTAAGTATATATAGTTTACATTTCCAGGTAAACTATAAATTCTCTGAGAAAGGCTGGGCATGGTGGCTCAATCCCAGCACTTTGGGGGGCTGAGGCAGGTGGATCACTGGAGGTCAGGATTTCGAGGCCAGCCTGGCCAATGTTCTGAAACCCCATCTCTACCAAAAATACAAAAACTAGCCAGGCACGGGGTGACATGCCTGTAATTTCTACTCAGGAGGCTGAGGCAAGCCATTGAACCCAGGAGGCAAAGGTTGCAGTGAGCTGAGATTGCACCACTGCACTCCAGCCTGGGTGACAGAACTAGAATCTGTCTCAAAAAGAAAAAGAAATTCTAAGAAAAGGTCTGCGATTTCCATTCTCCCTTACAGTAGTTGTTAAGTACTCACAATTAGATGGTTATAACAACTATCACAGAAAAACAATTCTGTTAGTAAATATTTTTCATCATTTTCTCCTTTCTAAGCCCTATGCTATATACTAAAAACTGCAGAGAAAATCAACACATTCTTTACCTCACAGCAGATTTCTTGGAGAGAGATGAGGAAAAAAAAAAAAGGGTTGCTAAATGCTGTCAACATTGTAACACAACTCCAATGGGAGATAGTTACTGGGGAGGCAAAGTGCCCAGGCTCAGATTTCAGGTTGCCTAGATTTGAATTCTGTCCTCACTGCTTCTTTTATGATTTACCCAAATTACTTAAGCTCTTTACACCACAGTTTCCTCATCCTTAAGATAGGGATAATAAACAGAACTTCTCATAAAATCGTTATGAGGATTAAAAGTGATTATGAGGTGATTAAATTTCCCCAGTGCTTCATACAAAGAAAGGACTCAAAGGATATGTTAGTTCATAGCAGGGGCATGGAAGAAGATATCCCTTCTCTCCTGGGATATAGGATATATGTATCTGGCCACTATATCTAAAATTGAAGATAAACTAGAGAAAAGTTAAAAATGAAGAATCTAATAACTCTTTAACCATTAGGAAATGAAACATGGGGAAAAGGGAAAATTTCCAAATGAGGTCCACATTTGTGGTGGGCCACCGAGTGGTGGTGCCGTTCAAGCAGAGGAAACCCAGAAGGTGGAGTCGTTCCATAGTTAGAGGGGACTTAATGAGATAGTATTAGAGATAATTGAGGTTGAGTTGCCAGTACATACCTGGGTGCAAAGTCTCCATAGGTCTGGAATTTAGAATCGTTTTCTGGAGTCATCTGGTTATTGCTAAATCCAAGAGGATTGGTGAGATCACAGAATACAGTAATGACCAATAAGAGAGAAGGGAAGAGAGCCAGGAATGGGACAACGGGAAGCACACACGTTTAATTAACGTTTGGTAAGACGAAAGGGTCATCAGAAAATGCAAAGGTGAAGTAAGGAGAGAAATAGGAGGCCATCAAGGAGAAAGTCATGTTCTGAAAAAACCAAAAAGGATACATTTTTAAGAAAGACATTGTCAATAGTTTAAATGTCACAGAATAGTAGAGTATAATGACAATTTAGAAACCAAAATCTATTGCTTTTGTTAATTAAATAAGTAGTAACCTCAGCTGCAGCAGTTTCAGCAGAGTCATGAGAGTCGACACCAAACTGCAGCCGCGGAGTGAAAATAAGTGGGAGGCAAGAGTGGGGAAGTGGAGGACAGTCTTTTTTTTTTTAATAAAAATATTTTCAAAACTATCTTTTTTGGAACTTCCAACATGTCTGCTTAAGAGCTTGTCTAAGCTGACTTCAATCAAACTTCTTGAACCCAGTTAGTTATTTTATTTTATTTTATTTGAGATGGAGTCTTGCTCTGTTACCCAGACTGGAGTTCAGTGGTGCGATCTCGGCTCACTGTAACTCTTCCTCCTGGGTTCAAGTGATTCTCCTGCCCCAGCCCGATTAAAGACACTGCATATATTGGCAGAGAAAACCTAGAACACAAACTCAAACTTCCGATTATCTCCCTTCAGTGCCCGAATCAACAGTTTTCATTTGTTGCAAGCACTGGCGATCTGGACTCCAGGGAGAAGAATAGAGTTTTAGTTAAGGCAAGCAAATGGAAGGAGGGTTCTTTGAGATACCAAGGATTTGCAGGACTTTATTTACAATGAAATGTTAGTTTCAGAGAGCCCAGGAAGAATAGGTCTATTAAAGGAAAGCAAGAGTAGTTGGCCTAAGGTAAAACACAAGGGAAACAACTTGTGTTGGAGCTTGAGAGTAGGTATGGTAAAGACCAAGTGAGAGACCCATTTGACGCAAACTCTTCAAAGCATTGCCAGCGTTAGTCTTTGCTCCACAATCAAGTGGGGAAAAAGTGAAATGTCTTTGAAGAGCATTTCCTGCAGGTGGCCTTTGAGGAGGTCCTGAACATTTCAAACCTACAGGCATTCATGGCTAAGAATAAAAATTTGTTTATGTAAAATATTTTTTAAAAATCTTTCTAAATAGCAAGACATTATATATAACCATTGTTAAAAGATAAACGAATTGAGAAATAGCATTAGAATTATATGCAGCAGAGAAAAAGTTCACTTTTTAGACTTAAAAATTATTAAGAAAACAGTGAAAACCTACTATTTAAAAGAGTAGAACATAGGGACAATTACTACATAGAAAAAGAGAAACAACAGGGAAAGAGAAATAAATTGCCAGTGACTATGTAAAACGATGCTCAGCACCAGTGGTAGTTCAAAGGCAAACAGCACTGAGCTGGCAGTTTTTAACTGATAAATTGGTAAAACTGACATTTTGATAAAATCCAGTGTTGTTGCCATCCCGAGAAGAAGAGCTAGGCTCACATAGCCTCGGAGCATGCGCACACTGATGAAAATTTTTTGGCGTACAAATTAGTGGTTTCTATTAAAATCAGCAGTGTAATTCACAATCAGTAGCACATGGAATCAACCTAGGTGCCCATTAATGGTGGATTGGATAAAGAACATGAGGTACATATATGCCGTGGAATACTTTGCAGCCATAAAAAAGAATAAAATCACGTCCTTTACAGCAAAATGGATGCAGCTGGAGGCCATTAAGCTAAGCGAATTAACAGAGGAATAGAAAACCAAATATCACATATTCTCACTTATAAGTCAGAGCTAAACATTGAGTACACAGGGACACAAAGATGGGAACAATAGAAACTGGGGAATACTGGAGCGTAGAAGGAGGGAGGGGTAAAGGTCAAAAAACAACTACTATACTGAGTACCTGGGTGACTGGATAAATCATACAGCAAATCTCAGCGTTACACAACATACCCAGGTAATAAACCTGTGCATGTACCCACTGCATCTAAAATAAAAGTTAAAATTATAAAACATAAAAGAAATTAAATAAACAATGTATATTTCTTTCACACAGCAACCACAATGTATTTGGAATAATATATTCAGAAGGATGTTCATTGTAGTGTTGTTTGCAAGGGCAAAGTGAAAACAATCTGAATAACCATCAATATGACACAGAGTGAGTAATGCATGGTACATCTGTACGATGCATCACGCAGTCACCACTGACAGCATGAGAAAGAGATACATCTATTATGAAAAGACCACTAAGACATATCATTAAATGATAAATGCAAGTTCATGAATAAATATGATGTATACTGGTATAGCATACTTCTTTGAACGAAATAAACCGTAACACATAAGGATGGACAAGAAATTATTAACAATAGCTAACTTTGGTGATAAGAGTGCAGACAGCAAAAACCCAGACTTTCATTTCTCATTTTAAGCCCAATGAGTTATTTAAATCTAACCCTACTGCATTCATTATCTTTTTAATAAAATAAATATGTATAACAATGAAACATAGTTTTTAAGTGTTTGGGATATAAATTGAACATTAATATATTATATCTCTCAAGTTTTGTACTTTAGTATCCCAATTCTCTGTGAGAACGCTCAAAGCTTCATTTTCTAGAGTTTAGATAATTCTTTGGTGTCTTATTTTGTTACTTTCTTGCCCTGAGATTAGCAATGTCAGACCTCCAAACTGCTAACTCTTCTCTTTGGCAAATCAAATGCTTCCTCTTACAAAAATTAATTTTTTTAATGTATTTCGTAGGATTTTTGTTCTCTCTCTCTATGTGTGTGTGCTTGTGTGTGTCTGATTAGTCTTTATCCTCTTAAAACGGTTAGTCCTGATAGACCTCTTTTTTTAAAATTTGTTTCAGTTCTTTGGTAGTTTGCTCTTAGCTTATAATTAAAGATCAATTTCTGACTTGTCTTGTTCTAGAAAAGCTCAATGGAAGTTACAGCAAGCTCAATAGGATATTAATTAAAAACATAAACCTGGTGACACCCAAACATAAGTCTCCCACCCAAAGACACTTCCAGTAGTTGATGTGGCCATTCATTCCTTAAAACCAGCTATTTTCTTTTGAATTACATTACCTTTAACTCTGTAAATTGGATGTTACGTAGTACCAGGAAAACTGCTGTGAGTAATTATAATACTCAATGCTGAGTGATGTGACTTCTTCAAAGCTAGGCTATTTCTGAGGGAAATTGTACAATTGGAACTTTAGGTATTGTGACTTGTTTTGGAAATCGTAGTGGCCTTCCAGGGAGCTAATGCATCCTTAATTATTTAAAGGTTCACACGAAACCCCTTACAGATATAAGCACATTAGCTCTGTAGCTAAGGGAACGTTTAAAAACAGTAACACGAAATGTGTCAGACACAGAGGAAAGATGAAGAAGCAAATAGAAGTTAATGCAAACAGAGGAGCTGCCAGCTCTCTGTGGCACTCTGTAGCTCTCTCTGTCAGTATTTGGTTGGCAATGTTGACATAGTGCAGGAGTGCAATTACATATGTTAGGCTCATTCTGAAACGCAGGAGCCTTTTATATCTTCATGTAGAAGCCTGACAAGCAAACTATATCTAGGATATACTTTTATATCTTTTAGTTGAGAGGCAAATTTGTTGAAGGTAAACCATTCTCCCTGTTTTAAAGTAGTGTTTAAAATTATAAAAATATTAATACACCTATAATGTAAAATATTTAGATACAGCTACTACAAATGCAAATGAATTTTTTTTTTTTTTTACTTCTGCATCCATCTTTTCTCTTCTCCCTTTAGGGAAAACACTTTTGTGTAAAAGCCTCCAAAATATATGTAGAGGTGTGTGTATGTTAAAAATATATATACATATAATGCATAACAAACAAATGAAATATCTTAAACATATGGACCTGGAAATTGCTTATAATACATTTGGACTGAACATATAGGCGTAAGTGTGGTTCAGAACTCTCCGGTTGAAGCAACCTCACTTTGTTAAGTCAACAAAAGTTGAGGACACCAAGATCTACTCCTCTGATTTTGTTCTAGCATTATCTTAATGGAAATGTTTACTGAAATGGAAATACATGTAGGGGACATTGCAGTGGTATCTCAAGCATTCGGTGTTCCCTGCTTTCACATACTCCAAACCAAACTATGAATTTCTCAGCCTCACAATGTTTAAGTGACATGAGTTCCGTGCCCAATTCCTGGTCACTGTAATTGGTGCATGAAGGAGCATATGCCTTCTGCTAATCAAATCAGAGTGAAGTACAACTTTTCATTCAATGATTGAAGGGGAAAATTCCTTCTTTCCAAATGCAGCAGAGGAAGCATGAGGTACTAGGATTGGAAGTTTTCTAGTCACAACATGATATTTTAACCCACAGAATAAAACCGAGACTAATATCTTAGTCCGTTCAGGATGCTATACCAGAATAGCAAAGCCTGGGTGGTTTATGAACAACATAAATTTATTTCTCACAGTTTTAGAGGGTAGGAAGTCCAAGATCAAGGTGTCAACAGATTCAGTGTCTGGTGAGGGCTTATTTCCTGGTTCAGAGAGCTGTCTTTTTGCTGTGTCCTTACATGGTGGAAGGGGCAAGGAAGTTCTCTGAGGTCTCTTTTGTAAGGTTACTAATCCCATTCATGAGGGCTCTGTCCTCATGACTTAATCACCCCCCAAAGACCCACTGCCAAATGTCATCACACTACAGATTAGATTTCAACACTTGGGGGCTTACAAACATTCAATCTATACCACTTAATAGGGTAGAGGAACAGGGAGGACTAGAAGCATTTATTTTGTATCATTACTAAACTTCTGCACTGAACTATCTTGTCTATACTATTATTCAAAAATCTCTTTATTATATAAGCCAGTTTGAGTTTTACTTTTTATTGTTTGCAACCAAAATTAACCTAATACATCAAAATCTACTATAATGTTAGATCATAATTTGTTTGTACTAGTAGTATTTGCTAGAGTGTTTAAGGGAATATTTGTTTGTTAACTTTTTAGTAAGTGTAACACTCCATGTTCAAATAGATTTGGAAAATACTGAGCATTTCACACTTTTAGAGACTCACGACAGGCAGCACATTTAAAGAAAGAAAAATAAAACAATATAATATTGCATTTGGAGAATGGTATAAAAAAGATAACTTGATAAAAGATAATTCGATAAATTGGAATTATCAGAACTCAGTGTATACAATGTGTTAGACACTATTATAAGCCATTAAACATTTTTCAGGCTTGATACATGAGTTTAAAATTAATAACTGAAAGACTCATTGGAAGAGAAAAGTTGACACTTTTTTATTATATTGACATAAAAATTGTCAAAGAAATTAATTGTATTATATGTGACAAATGAATGAACATAAATAATATTAAATAACTATTAGAAGGTCTCTCTGATTAAGCATAGATATAAATAGGCAGTGCTTTTGACCAATAAACAGAGGACATACATTATTTTCAAATACCAAAGAAAAAGATTCTAAATGTAAAGGTTTCAGGCCCAAAATATGTTAGTCAATTCACAATGCAAAAATTCAGCAGGTCATATTTTTGGAATAATGTAAATGACAATAGAAATCATGGACTAAAGTGTAACTGACAAGTAATATGTAGGCTGGAATGCAGTGGTGTGATCATAGTTCACTGCAGCCTCGACCTCCTAAGCTCAAAGGGTCCTCTCACCTCAGTCTTTACAGACCCTCACCACCACATCTGGCTAATGTATTTATTTTTTGTGGAGATGAGGTCTCACTTTGTTGCCCAGCTTGGCCAGTATTATCTTAATGTTATAGAAAAAAAGTAATTCTGACCATATATATGTACTATTCTTTTCAGTGGAATATCATTTCAGAAATTTGTGCCAAACATAAAATTTGTTTTCTAGTAGTAAAAAGTAATTAAACTCTATAAATTATTATTACCCCTAGTATACCGGGGAATGGGCATGTGTTCCAAATGAAAAAACTTGGGATGTCTAATGAGATGCTATTTTCTGCTGCAGTAAAATGTTTTTTCTCATGTGTACACTGTTGATATTTGAGATAGCACACATTAACACTTTAAGAAGTAAAATAAATGTGTTTATTATACCCACAGTTTTCATATTTATTATCTATATATTTATTTTTTAATGTAATGCCTGTTGAAAACCCTGTAAATAGTTGTTTCTTAAAATTGAAAAATACTGTCTTAAGATTTTCTATATATTTTCATATTTCATTTTTCTTGTGAGATTAGAAAAAAACAATTTTAGCTAAGACATTGGGGTCTCCAAATTCTAAACCTTCTAGAATGTTAGTTTATTTTTTGGTTTTTGCCTAAATTATTTTCTGCTTATTCAAAAACCTGAGGTCTAGTCAGTTACATTTTTATCTTATAAATTATAAGACAAAGTCTCACTCTGTCACCAAGGCTGGAATGCAGAGGTGTGATCTCAGCTTACTGCAACCTCTGCCTCCCAGGTTCAAGCAATTCTCTCACCTCAGCCTCCAGAGTAGCTGGGATTACAGGGGCATACCACCAGGCCTATTAATTTTTGTATTTTTAGTAGAGATGGGGTTTCACCACATTGACCAGGCAGGTCTCCAACTCCTGACTTCAGGTGATTTGCCCAGTTCGGCATCCTAAAGTGCTGGGATTACAGATGTGAGCCACCATACCCAGCTGTATCCAGTCACATTTTTAAAAACAGCCAGGCTTAATGTATCTTTGGTCTTTAGCTCAATTCAATTTGTTGAATTTTGCCCATTGTACTTATTGTGACATAGAAGATATCTTAATCTGAAAAGACATAAGTTTGTTGAGGTATCTGTTACATTTGTATATCTGGGGTATTTAAAAATATAAACCACGGAAGCCAATTACGACTGACGTTAACAATAAATAGATTTATCACAGAAATAGTGGAGGGAGCTTGTAGAACTGTTAAGAAGACTAGAAAGCCAGATCAAAGTTAGGCAGTCAGGAAGTGTGACCCAAACCATGCTGTAGAACTCATCCAGGGAGGAAACCATTGTCACCACCAGTAAGAAGTAACGCTGAAGCTGCAGATGGCAGCAATTGCAGCAGTTGCTCAATCCTAGGCTAACTGCTAAGCCACCATCACCCCTCCCACTTGTTCGCTATGCAACAGATATTGTAGCAGCTGCTACATGGCCTCCACCAGAAACAAGAGAAAGCATAACTGAATCTGTTTCTCTTTTTATTAATTCCGAAGTTAAAATTCAGCACTGGCAAACAGATTGGCAAAACCTAAATCATATGCTTGTACCCTAGCTGCAAAGGAGGCTGAGAAAGCAAGCATTTGGCATTTTAGCTTCTAAAGCAGGAGGTAGATTCTTGGTTTCGTCAAACTGATAGGCTGAGGAATTCCTTAAACATAGAAACAAACAACAAATGATAAATATTCATGCTTTAACTTGCTCAATATCAATATAAACTTTCCCTTTTGAAAGTAAACACAAAAGACCCAAGCTTCCTTCTATCAGAGCACAACTATTTCTCTAACAATTGAACATGTACCTACAATCCCTTGAACAATGAAAAAATAAAAAACTTTCAATCGCAGTGTGTACTCTGAGTCCAAAAATTCTGGGTGGTGTCCATTCCTCTACGAAGTTCTCCACTCTACTCTCTTGATATTCTGCCATATATCATTTAAAAATTATATTAATCAATCTCATTAAGCCCTGTTTTAAAAAGAGGGATAAATGGAGAGGAAAGAAGAAAACTTGTTAAGATACGTAAGTATGCACATGACAATACAAGAGAAACAAGGTGGTTGGATGTCAAGGCTCTTCTTTGTACAAGTGGTCACCAGGTCACTGTCAGCATCTATGGCCATGTGCCCTCAGCTAATACCTCTGCTAGTTAAGGTTTTACTTTGTGAGCTGACCCAATATTCATTCCTGGCAGGGAAATGTCCTCAATAATCTATTTGTGTGAGCTTGCTATGGTCATTGTTAATTTCTTTCATTAAAAAAACTAACAGACTTTACTTTTTTTAGCAGTTATAGCTTTATGGAAAGATAGAGCAGAAAGTACAGAGTTCTCACATACCCTCAGCCTTATCCCACCCCTGGTTTACATTAGGGTTCACTCTTCGTGTGGCACAGGTCTATGAGTTTTATGAAACATATAATGTCATGTACCCACCGTTACATTACTACCAAAATATTTTCACTCCCCAAAAAATCCTCTGTTCAGAACTATTTATCTCCCTACACTTACCCCACCCCCTGGCAACTACTGATCTTTTTACTGTCTTTATAGTTTTGCCTTTTCCAGAATGTCATATAGTTGGACTCACAATATGTACCCTTTTCAGGCTGGCTTCTTTTACTTAGCAAAATGTGTTTGTTGTTTCTGTCTTTTTGTGGCTTGATAGTTTTTTTCTTTTTATCACTGAATAATATTCCACTGTATGAATATACCCCTCTTGCTTATGTAGTCACCTGTTGAAGGACATCTTGTCTGCTTCCAAGTTTTGGCAATTAGTCTTCATTAATTTTTTTTTTTTTGAGACAGTCTTTTCTGTCACCCAGGCTGGAGTGAAATGGCATGCTCTCAGCTCACTGCAACCTCTGCCTCCCAGGTTCAAGTGATTCTTCTGCCTCAGCCTCTGGAGTAGCTGGGATTATAGGCATGTGCCACCATGCCTGGCTAGTCTTCATTAGTTTTTAAGGACTGGATAGAATTAGGAGCCATCCAAGGGGATCTCTGAATTCTTTCCATTTTTTCTTACAAATATCAGTTTTAGGGTTAAGATTTACTACCCCATGCAACAGTGTAGCACATTTTAGATTTTAAATTTTTGACTGTTTGTCTAAAGGTCTCAGGTAACCTAAAAGGCCAGATAGCAGTCTCTCATCTCTAACGAAAGATGGATCATGAAATGGAATACTGCTAAGAATCTCCCCTTGGGTACTAATTCAGCAAAAACCTAGAATCTCAGAGACAAGAGACAAGAATTTGCAGTGGATCATTAGATGTATTGACAAAAAGAGTCATTCCAACATTCACAACCAAGATCAAAGATTGTTGTATTTTTTTACATGGGAGACAGCAGACAAGCTTATACTTAGTTACTAGTTCAGAGCATACACCACCACATCCTCTAGCATCAGTACAACCTTATAAGCCATTGTCTCCAGCTGCAACTGTGATTGAGTCTTTAATAGAATATTCATAAATTTTGGTTAGTGAGAGAATAAATGGTGGGCCAGGTGAGTGCAATGAATATCTACTTATTTGTTATACAACAAGCTCCTTGAATACAAGCAATGTAGAACAGAATATTATGACAGTATATATAAGGTATTCCGTGTACCGATGGAGAGTGGTGATCAGAGGAACATGGTGTCAGGTAAAGCAAATAAAATTCAAGGATAAACAGATAAACGTAGATAGCATATACAAAACTCCCTATTGCCTTTATCATAGATGAACTCCAGTAAAATCAATGAGCCTGACAAAAGGTGACTGGTTTATTCACCCAGGATATTGTGTACTTAGCCTTGGTTCTTGTTGCTTGTATGTTGGACACCTAATAGTCTTGACAGCTAAATGGGCTTTGGTAAGGGACAGTGGCAAAGTTCAACATGTTGCTGAACCTATGAATATTCTCTACTGCCACCACCAATGTTGCTGTTTATTAGCCTTCTGAGCAAGCAATGTAGTGCCTGGTGAAAGAGATTGTTTCATACCTACATATCTGTTTGAGAACCTTCATGATGATAGCTTTGTGAGCATTCATATTAAGCACAAATATTCTTATACGTGGGCCCATTTTCTGTGATTCATCTACATATTTCTTCCCCAAAACTCACTGCCACCAATCCTTTAATTTTTGTCCTCCAAGTCCCTAATTATCTTTTTTTTTTTTTTTTTTTTGAGATGAAGTTTCACTTTGTTGCCCAGGCTGCAACCTCTGCCTCCTGGATTCAAGCCATTCTCCTGCCTCAGCCTCCGTAGTAGCTGGGACTACAGGTGCATGCCACCACACCCAGCTAATTTTTGTATTTATAGTAAAGACAGGGTTTCCCTGTGTTAGCCAAGCTAGTCTCATAGTCCTGACCTCAAGTGATTCACCTGTCTTGGCCTCCCAAAGTGCTGGGATTACAGGTGTGAGCCACCATGCCTGGCCCCAAGTCCCTAATTATCTAGACAAATTATTAACTGCTACATATAAATCAATAATATCTCTCCTTCTAGACATCGTGGGCTACCAGTTACGTAGGCTGAATTTCTTTTACAATTGCTTTCAAGTAGGTTATAATGCCTAAGCAATCTACTTTCGGCTGTTGCTGTGATGTTATACAGTGACTTCTGTAAATCAGACTCATTTTTCCCCCTCATTAATCAACTGGCCATAGAGAACGTTCCATGAAGACATAGGCATAGATTTTATTATTCCTAGCTGCTGATGAAGCAGGATAGTTAATTGGAAAACACTTATTTCATGATAAGCAGCTCATGTTGTCATATTTTGTTCCACTGGTAGGACTTTTGTTTCTACAATGGCACAGGATCAATCAAAGTTCTTTAAAGAAAAAATTTATTTTGTTAAAGAAAGAAGCATTTTGTTCCAAATCCTAAGAACCATAATAGCCGTGTGTCCTAAGAACCGTAGTAGGGATGTGTCCTAAGAACCGTAGTAGGGGTGTGTCCTAAGAACCGTAGTAGGGGTGTGTCCTAAGAACCACAGTAGGGGTGTGTCCTAAGAACAGTAGTAGGGGTGTGTCCTAAGAACCACAGTAGGGGTGTGTCCTAAGAACCACAGTAAGGGTGTGTCCTAAAAACCACAGTAGGGGTGTGTCCTAAGAACCGCGGTAGGGGTGTGTCCTAAGAACCGTGGTGGGGGTGTGTCCTAAGAACCGTAGTAGGGGTGTGTCCTAAGAACCGTAGTAGGGGTGTGTCCTAAGAACCGTAGTAGGGGTGTGTCCTAAGAACCGTAGTAGGGGTGTGTCAGAGGCTGTATTGCATCTGGATATAAGAACAAAGCGGCACAATATTCCTGACCAGTTGAACTTATCTTGATCTCAATCTCATCAAAAGGTGGCAGCATGACAAGTAATAAAGTAAAAGGACCAGGCGATAAAATGAGGTTTCCAAAATCCAAAGCATCAAAGTTCTCAATTAGTGATCAGGGCTGCAAAGTGCCATAATTGTTCGCTTTGGAAGGTGTATCTTGACTCTCCAAGCAGGGTGTGTCCCAGACCATTAGCAAAAGTAATATATTTTATTTATATTTTTAATAAAGTATGTTAGAAGATTAGGTTATGCAAGCAAGAGCAACCAAAGGATTTTAAACCAAAGAGAGTATCAATAGAAATTGTCATAGTAGAAATTAACATAATGCAACTCTAATGCAAGAAAAGATGAATTACTCAGCATGAAGCTAATATAACAAGAAAGAACTACTGGAAAATGCATATTGAAAAGTCCATATGATGCACAATTAATCATGTTAGATTATCCTAGTTAAGATGTGCTTGGTTGAAAAAATAGAAAACCTTACTAACATAGTGATGTAGCATAGTGGTATTTTATTTTCACTCAACAAGAAGTCTTAAGACAATTGCTCACAAGAGCTTGCTTGGTGTCTCGGTGGTGTCTTGAAAACCTAATTTCTTTTTATTCTTAAACTCTGTCTTCCTCAGGGTGCTGAATTTCACCACGAGACCCAGTTATTTGTAAATAAATGCTGCAGCTCTAGATAACCCATACTTATTTAAAAATTTCCGAAGTAGAAAGGGACAAATAAGCCTTCTCAGATGTAGCCTTCTTTTTTATTAAAGGTAAAATCTTTCTCATAAGTTCTCAACATATTTTCTTTCATATCTCAGAAGTCAGATTTAGATCATAGATCTGCCTCTAAAACAATCAGAAGAAAAGGGGAACTAATATTACATTATAAGCTCATACCCCTTTGTGATTCATCAATTAAAACTCAGGTTCTAAGCAGTAGCAGGGATCTGTTATCAAGGAGGAGTGGGAAATAGCCATTAGATAGGCAGCAAGAGATTTTTGCCTCAATCATATTTTTTTGTGGATACAGTTTTCCTGATAATTATCCAAGAGTAGAAAGAGTTCATTCTGTTCTCTAGCTCTGTAATCTATTTAATGATTTTCATGTTATAATCAGAAATAATTTCACTAGGATCTTTTCTAAAAAGTTGGACTGATTGAAGACAAATTAGTTTTTGTTTGTTTGCTTTTTGCTTTGTTTTTTGGAGACTAAGTCTCACACTGTCACCTGCCACCACGCCCGTCTAATTTTTTTATTTATTTTTTTTTTTTAACGGAGATGAGGTTTCACCATGTTGGCCAAGCTGGTCTTGATCTCCTGGCCCCAAGTGATCTGCCCACCTTGGCCTCCCAAAGTGCAGGAATTACAGGTGTGAACCAATGCACACCACCAAAAGATTAGTTTTTAATAGAGCTACTATGAACTATTCTATTAAGTGTTCTCAAATCTTGCAGAGGTAGGCAAAAGATAAGCTTGAACTGGTCAGGAAATTGAGTATATGAGATAAGTTAAAAGATCATGTAGCCTGGTGCAGTGGCTCACGCCTGTTATCCCAGCACTTAGGGAGGCCAAGGCGGGTGGATCACAAAGTCAGGAGTTCGATCCCAGCCTGGCCAATATGGTGAAACCCTGTCTTTACTAAAAATACAAAAATTAGCTGGGCATAGTGGCACGGGCCTGTAGTCCCAGCAACTTGGGAGGCTGAGGCAGGAGAATCGTTTGAACCTGGGAGGTGTAGGTTGCAGTGAGCTGAGATTGTGCCACTGCATGCCAGCCTGGGTGACACAGCAAGACTCAGTCTCCAAAAAAAAAAGTTAAAAGGTCATATAAACACCTCTCTTAGCATCTGATCTTATAATAATGATCATACACACACAAACCAAACATCACATATAGAGGAAACAGTAAAAGATTAAAGGACACAGCTGAAAATAGATTCCTATTATTACTCCTCAAAGTTCTAAAATTATGAGAAGGAACTAGTGAATCTTTAAAAACTATTGATTCTCCATCACTTTGTAATAACCAGTGTAACTGCACTGAAGGCCACTGAATACGCACATATTTCTAAAATTTTTCTGTGTTATGGTGTCTGGTTTGTGAAAGTAACAAAATTAACCACAGTTCATTGGCAGTTTTTCCATCTCCCACTCTACTCATTGGCATATGTGCCATGTATGTTTCCTGTAAAATAGAAATAAGATTCAGAGGTCAAGAATCAAAGTGAGTCAGAGTAGGAAAAGCCAGACTCAAGTATAGGGATTCATTCAGCAATGTGAAACAGGAGGGCAGAGCCTGTCAAACCCCAAAATTAAAGCGTGAATTTAAACATAAGTAGAAGTGGTTGAAAAGCTCAGGGGATCCTCATAGTTCATGAAAAGCAATTATTCACCCAGGTAGCTGACTCTATTCTGCTGCAAGCCAATGTGCTGTTCTCTTCGTATTATTTACATCCCTCAGAATACCTCAAAGTTCCCAAGAACAGTCAGCATTTAACTCTAAAGTATATCGTATTTTAATTGTGTAGCGAAAACCCTCATCAAAAAAAGTATTCATTATAGTCAGTGTACTCTGCTTATTTACCACTGAAGCTTAACACAAAATTGTTGAAATAAACATGCATATTGAAGTACTCAACTAGCTGTTCAGGCAATAAGGGTTTCTAGATTTACTCGTTCTTTTTTATTTCACCATACACACATATGTCACATGTGTCATAATAAACCCATGTGTGTGCATATATTTGTTAAAGATTATATTTCTTTTAAACATTATTATTATTGTTGTTGAGAAAAGTTATCACTCTGTCACCCAGGCTGGAGTGCAGTGGCATAATCTTGGCTGACTGGAGCCTTGTCCTCCCAAAGCCCTAGAACCTGTAACATAATAGAATATGTATGTTTCGAATTTGTGCAATGTTGAAGCAGGAATACTAGATCAAATTGTCATCTTTTCCTGTTGCATTGATATTGGTATGGAAAAATATAATAATTGACTTATGTCACAAAGTCTATTTCATTCAAGAATATTTGAATATAATCTAAACCATCTTAAGTACATTTTGTGATACAAGAGGATGGTATCTTCTACTTGGAAATGTAAAATCCCAGGATGGCAAAGTTTAAGTATGCTTTCCAGGGGTATGTGTAAAACTAGAATCTCACTTTACAAAGTTAATAGAAAAAATATGCTAATTGGAAGAAGAGGCTACTGATTGAGGATAAAGTGGAAATTTTTACATACTGCTAATTACTTTTTAATGAAGTAAGAAAAAAAGAATTGGAAATAGTACCCTATACAACTTTTGAAATGAAATTATGGTGTGTCTCCCTTTTTGTAGAATTAGGAGAACTGATTTTTTTCAATGCTAAACTGACTCTGTACAATGTTTTCAAGAAAGTGGTATGGTGACATAAAGGAGGCTGGATAGCATGTTTTGCTAGCTGGCGTCTAGTTCTTTAAGTTCTATGAGTTTATTGTATCCTCTCTACATCTCAAAAAGAGGAGAGAAGAAACCTGCACCTAATTATTGAAGCAGTTTCATTCAGCAAATGTAATTGCACCACAGGCACATCTCAAATTAAAAATCTTGATCTTGATCTCTGTCATCCCCATTTTAAACTGGGACTGAATAACCTGTTTTGCCACTCAAAATAATAGCCAGTGTCTCCTTCTCAGTAAAAAATGTGATCTTTTTGCTTGATTAACTAATTCTGACACCTGCACCTTACATGAGGCAGATAGAAGTCTTCCAGTTTGCCAAAGCAGATCTGCCAGACTAGACTGCACATACAAATTACCTGGGGACCTTAATAAATTGCAGTTCTGATTCAGCTTTCAAACAAGCCCTCAAGTCAAGCTGATGCTATGGGTCGGAGGATCCCTCATTGAGTAGCAAGTTCTTAGGATTAAAAAGTGGGGGCCAGGTGCAGTGGCTCACGCCCGTAATCCCAACACTTTGGGAGGCCGAGGCAAGTGGATCATGAGGTCAGGAGTTCGAGACCAACCTGACCAACATTGTGAAACCCTGTCTCTACTAAAAATACAAAATTAGCTGGGTGTGGTAGCATGCACCTGTTATCCCAGTCAGGAGGCTGAGGCAGGAGAATCGCTTGAACCCGGGAGGCAGAGGTTGCAGAGAGCCGAGATCTCGTCACTGCACTCCAGCCTGGGTGACAGAGTGAGACTCTGTATTAAAAAAAAAAAAAGTGGTCAAGCATAAGGCCAGGCGTGGTGGCTCATGAGTATAATCCCAGGACTTTGGGAGGCCAAGGCACATGGATCACCTGAGATCAAGAGTTCTACACTGGCCTGGCCACACATGGTGAAACCCCATCTCTACTAAAAATACAAAAAATTAGCTGGGTGTGGTGATGGGCACCTGTAATCTCAGCTACTTAGAAAGCTGAGGAAGAAGAATCGCTTGAACCCGGTAGGGATGGAGGTTGCAGTGAGCCGAGATTGTGTCACTGCACTCCAGCCTGGGCAACAAGAGCAAAACTCGGTCTCAAAAAAAAAAAAAAAAAATTGGGCAAGTATAAACGTGGAAATATGGACAATTGTAAGCAATTTTAGAGAACTGTAGAAAACAATTTTTTAAAGTGGTATGTTTAACCTATTTAGAATAAAACCCACTAGGATCCTAGGAATTTCTGGAACTGCTTTACTTGTGAGGAACATGATCTTAAGATGCCCATTTGTTTATCGGTACATCAATATTCTCCTTCTGAAATTGATATAATTATTTTCTTCCAAGAAGTCTAGCACGTTTTTGTTGTTGTCATTGAAAAAGGGCATATAAGGGTTATGGTTGCTATTTGGAGAAATGCATTCGAGAATAAAAAGCTTGAAAAAGTTATATCACTGAGAAACAAGTTGAATGAAAATAAGAAAGATTAAATTGAAATAAAGAATGAGTCAGTAAGGTATGCACTGTTAAACACTTGATGAGATTTCCCAAGTATTGACATGCTGATAACTTGAAATAAAAATGAAAGAAAAGGTCAATCTGAATTCTTAAAATGTTGATGGCTGGGAATAAGAAGTAATATATCATAGACTGATATGAAAATTTTCATTTATTTTATGGAAGAAAAAAGGAAACTAATAGACACTATGAATAGGAAAGAATTAATAGAAAAAAGCAAAAAGATGCATTTGCAATTTTTAATATAATACAAGAGGAAATTGTATAGAGTCATTTAAATAAAGATTGATGAAATTTAGATTTATGGGGAAAATATTCTAATAAAGACATTATGTATAATCAACTGTTCATAATTATTATATAATTGACAGTTTTTAGGATATAAACATAAGGCAGAATGATCTAATATAAAATGTATAAATGGGACAACATGGAATTTTGCTTAGGAAATTGAATAAATAATGATTTAGGCCTGGCATTAATATAAAAAATTTTTTTGAATGGTTTACATTTTGTTTGAAATGGATGATAAACTACCAAGTAGTTTAGTACATTGGTCACCAAAGAAATACAAATTGAGACAATAAGATGCCTTCTCACATCTTCGCCAGATTTGTAGGTATAAAAACAGTGGTAGTTGTATTGGTTGGAGAACATAAAAATGACACTTTCATATGTGGCTGATTAGAGCACAAATGAGTATCATTATTTCTGAATGCAATCTGAAAATATGTACCGTCAGCCTCAAAGATGATTATGACCATGATTCACTAATTGCTTTCTTGGAAATCATTATTAATGCATGTATAGATTGATGTTTACTGTAGTATTACTTAATATAGTGTGTTGAGTACAATCTTCACTTCCAAAAAAAAACATGAGGTAGGGATGAATTAGTTAAATATACAATAACAATGAGCTGTAACAAAACGCTATACAGTTACTTAAAAGCACATTTATAAAACTATTAATGGCAATAAACATGATTTGATATAATGTTTTCAAAAAGTAAGGGATTTCTATTCCCAGCATTGTGGTAGATTTGCTGAATCACTATCTTGCTATATAAAATCTGCAACCACCAGATAAAACATACATATCATTTTTAAAAAGTATATTACTGACTTAAAAATAAATTAAGGTGAACGCCATAGGCCAAGCATAAGAATACATAAATTCAGAGAGGTATGCAGACACCCAAACCAGAGGCTTCCATAAGAAAAGTGCTGGCCCTAGTATCCTGAGCTTCAATTTTTCTGACCACCTGGGATATGGGAGAGTGTGAGATAAAGCCTAGTGCCTGCTCAGTATAATAGTCTTACCAGGGAAAACTGCTAAAAGCCAGAGTTACAAAGGACTATAATTTCAGGGAAAGGATAAACTACACAAAACTTGTTCCTCAGGGGGGACAACAAGGAAATTTTCCTGCCTCAAACTCAGTGCTATTTAGAGGCAAAATCACAAGGCCATCTTCACATGAATCTGTGGTTTAAATTCTCACTCTAAGTATAATTTCAAAACACACACACACACACATGAAACTGAGACTTTATTTTATAGTTATCCCATGTTGATATCACCTCCAAACACAAAACAAAAGCAAAGTGTCTTGGAGAAACCCACATTTACTCCATGTCTCAAAGAATGACCACAGGTAAAATTCCATCCAAAATGAGATAAAAGTAAAACTATTTCAAAACTCAAAAGAAAATAAACACCATGAGCAGAAACATAATTATGCCTACAAAGATTTCAGAGATTAGAATGATTATATAACTATAAAGACTATGTTAGATATGTATTTAAAAAATAAATGAGGTGTGCCAGGAATATAAATTTGAGACAGTGTATTTATATTAAACAGATTGGAACTGAATTTAAGAGATCTTTTAGATATAAAAAATATAATGAAAATTAAAAACTGAATGGACAGGTTAAATACAACATTGAATAGAGCCAAAAAGAAAATGAGTGAGTTGGAAGTTAGACACTAAATAATTATGCTGAATACAGTACAGAGAAGGAAAGGAAAACGGATATGTGAAATAGAGTTTGAAAAAATAGAGTCTGTATCTAATCAGATCTACAAAAGAAAAACTGAATTGGAGAACGGTTATGTTTAAGGAACTAATATCTGAGGACTTTTCAACATTGAAATGTATTAATATTCAAGTAAACCTGGAAACTTTTGTAACACTTTAAAAGAGCTTTAATTATAAGTTCCAAATTCTTCTTAAAAGAAAAGAACCAGCAGGCCCAGACATTTTTACTGGTGAGTTCTATCAAATGTTTTCAAGACATGAATTATTTTCATCTTACAAAAACTATTCCAGAATAAAAAAACAAAGTACATTTGTTAGTTCATTTCATGAGGGCAATACAACTTCGATACCAATGTTATACAAGAAATGTGTAAGACAGGAAAATTATACGCCAACTTTCCTCATGACCCTAGTGGCAAACATTTTAAGTTAAAAATTAGCAAATTAAGTTTAGAGATCTATAAAAAAAGATAATATAGTATGAACATTGGGTTTATTCCATGAATGCAAGGATTTCTAACACTAGGAAAAATCTATCTGTAATTCATCACATTAATAAGTTAAAGGAGGAAAAGCAAATTGTCATTGTAGGAGAGGCAAAAAGTGAATTCAATAAAATAAAATACTTAACTACGACAAATCTTGTTTAGCAAACAAGAAATAGAAGAGCTTTCAGTGTTTGCTTATAAATCAGAAACTATTCTTGGTCTTTCCAGCAGAGATGATTTAATACAGATGATTGATTACACAAGTGACGGAAGCCAAACCAGGCTTAGTGAAGCAGCAACTCAAGAGCAGGAAACCAGCACTGCCCCTAGGACTAGGATAATGGGAGAAGGTGTTATCAGAGCCAGGAGACCAGGACTTAAGGTAGGTTGCTAGAGCTAAGATTAGCATTGCCTGTTGGGAATTAGGTCCATGGAAGGAGGGACTATCTCGTGGGAAGTAGCCTACAGAGAAGAGGCAGACTTTTCTGGGATCTCTCACTGGATATCTTACTGGGAAACTGGGGGGCAAAGGAGACTGGTAAATAAATGTATTTCCCTGAAACATAGAACAGTGTGGGGAGTAATTTGGAGGGATCTGGGGACAAATTTATCAGGACCCAAGACATGATTAAAGCAGGAAGGGAAAAGGGAAGCTGGTCAAAGTAGTGGCCTTCAATGGTATTTCAAAGTCCTGGTTTTAAAACTCAGAGGTGGATACATTATTATCTTATTACTAATCAGATATTTTACACATATTTCATATATATTTTCTATATTAATTATACTTCAAAACAGATATTACAAACTTTTATACATATACACACTATAATCTCAGTTTTCTATACTATTATATACTGTGTGTCTGTATATATATAGTATACAAATACCTCAATTTGAATATGAGGCAAAAAGATACTTCCAAATTATAGTTACATTACAAGAACTGCCTTTAAGAAGGAAGAAGCAAATTCCACAAGATAAGACCAAGCCTCTTTAGCAATAATAATTGTAAATCCAATTGCTATAAATTTAGGGACACACAACTGGATTGCAGTGTAACTAAGAAAGCTTGTGTGTCAATAACCATATTTATCCTATGTGAAGAAATGATGGTTTCGTAGGAGAAGGGTAATTGGCATGGACTCTGTAAAAGAGAATCTTGGATAGACTATTGAGCTATATATTTGTCAAATAATGTCTAAAGGTAAAAAGAGATCTAGTTTACAGAGGTGAATCTCTGATTTTTTTTTTTTTTGCATTAACAGAAAAAACATTGAAAAGCAGTATATTAAAATTTTAATAGTGACTATTTCTGCTAATGGTTTCTGTTTTATTATTTACTATTTTCTGTATATTTCTAATGTTTCTTAATAAGTATTTATTATTTAAAAAATGAGAAAACAGCAATGAGTAATTCAGTAAAATAAAAATTTTCAAAACTGTGACTGCTATGGTTATGAGCTAATTATGAAAGAAAGAGCCTCAGACAGAAATAGGGTGACCAATCTTTCAACTTACCCAGGAATGAAGGATTTTCTGGATGCGGAACTTTTGTTGCTAAAATCAGGACAGTAGGGGACATATTGGGACTGTGGAAAAGCCCTACAGGGATTTATTTCCTAACTACGAATTTCTATCTTGGTCCAGAGACATGACTGTTCTCATAAATAGGTAGAGTAGATGTGGTATTTCTGGAATGAGATTTAAAATCTTTACATAGCTTGCCCTATTAAAAGTAGACAGATGCTTGTGAGAGAGTATCATATACTTTTGAAAGCGAATGTCTTAACTAACTCTCTGCAAGCAAAGCTCTTGAAGACTGTGATATAACAGATTCCTAGGCATCAGTGAAGACATGGAGATGAAAAAAGGGAAGCTGAAAAAGGAAGCTGAAAGATAACCATGGAAATCATTTTACAACCTCATTTTTCCAATTTCCATTTTCTTGTATTGGTAAGTGAAAATATGTTTTCTAGAGATATAGTTCTAGAAATGAACTCTGACATCGATATTTTTAAAGCCATTTCAGAAACAAAATAATATGTGCACCTAAAGTTGTTGCAATTTATGTCCTTTTGTCTGTCATTATCCTGTGGTTAAGTTTCCCTTGGGATCCCTTTGGGAAAGTGGAGTACTGCATTTAACAAGGCAGGACTGGAATTTCCTTCCTTCTTTCCTTCCTTCCTTCCTTCCTTCCTTCCTTCCTTCCTTCCTTCCTTCCTCTCTTTCTTTCTTTTCTTCCTTTCTTCTTCCTTTTTTTTTTGACATGGTCTCACTCTGTCAGCCAGGCTGGAGTGCAGTGGTGTGATCATAGCTTATTGCAGCCTCACTCTTCTGGGCTCAAGCAATCCTCCCACCTCAGCCTCTGGAGTAGCTAGGGCTACAGGCACGTGCCACCATGCTCAGCTAAAGAACTTGAATTTTCTTACATATCTTGGCCCTATAGAGTGATTCTATCACATGAGAAGAGTTTTAAATATCCTAATGCTCAGGTCACACCCTAGACTTTAGGGGTAGGATAAGCATTAATATATTTTAACACTCTTAGAATTAAGAGCCATTAATGTTGTAGCATTGCAATTCCTATAAAGAGTACAGATGTGAGTAGGTTTGTTGCAGCATTTTTGTATTTGTCTGTTTTCACACTGCTGATAAAGACATACCTGAGACTGGGAAATTTACAAAAAACAAAGTTGTTTAATGGAGTTACAGTTCCACATGGGCGGGGTGGCCTTACAATAATGGTGGAGGGCAAGGAGGAGCAAGTCACATCTTACGTGGCTTGCATGTAATAGAGAGCTTATGCAGGGAAACTCTCATTTTTAAAACTATCATATCTCATGAGACTTATTCACCATCACAAGAACAGTACAGGAAAGACTCATCCTCACGATTCAATTATGTCCCACTGGGTCCCTCCCACAACAGGTGGGAATTATGGGAGCTACAAGATGAGATTTGGGTGTGTACACAGAGCCAAATCTTATCATTGTCGTCACTCAAGGCAGATCAGCATATAGAAATCTATCAGTTGTAAGAAATTGGACTAAGTTTAAGAGAAGAATAATTAAGATAGAAGTAATGTTTGGTCCTGCTTGAGGGCTAGGATAGATGAGGCATAATAGAATCATGTGGGGAGATTTAAAAATGCCCAGGCCCTACTCTGTCTCAGTTAAATCAGAATCCAGAATCTCTGCTTGAGTGTGTCTAGAGTATTGGTAAAAGGAAACAGTGATTTTGTCGTGCAGCCAGTTAAGAGCTGATGTCCTCAAGGGTCATGATGCATACAGCTGTTTCAGAAGTGTCAATCTCCAATTTAGAAGAAGAGAAAAGGCAAAATGACAAAAAATAAAGCAAAAGAGTTGGAAGAGCTGGTAGATAGCAGGGTGTCAACTTAAATTAATTCAGCTCTTTGGTAAAGATTAGCTGGAGTAAAATTTAACTTAAAGAAATTCCAATTAGTCAAATGGGATGGATGTCCTTTTATGGAAACCATATCATACTTTTTGAATGATTTGAGAAAGAATGGAAGCATTAGTGATGAAGTATATCCATTTGCTCAATGGAAAAAAATTTTGTTTTATTTTATTTACATAATGTGAAATGCTTGGCCACCTGGAGTAGTGCCTGAAAGTTGATGTAAAATGGAAAGTCAGTGAGACTGATTAATAACCATGGACAGAAAAATAGGCCAAGTGGAAAAACTTATTCATGTAATTGCTTCATTTTGCTGACTGCAAAAGGATTCGTTTTGGAAGTGATTTCTCCTATTTAACGTGGTGGATTGATAGATCACAGAAAGGTCTTAGAAACAACATTACATAATTTTGTTCAAAACATGAAATTAGCTTGAACTGAAAAATGTATGCCACTTTATGTATCTACCTTGTAAGACATTTGTCTCGAGAAAATGATGATTCTACAACATAAACAATCATTGTTAAAGGATGTAAAAAGGTAACAGAGGGCTTTCATAAAAATCGTGAACTCAAAATTATCAAATTTTAAAAAGACATACCTCATTTTCCTTTCTTTAAACATGAAATAAATGAGAGGAAACAGAAATAGCTCACACTTTTATTTACCTGATAAAACATTCTGAAATAAATATATAATTTATGCACCTGGTAATAAAATCCAAAAATTAAATAAAGGTAAAAATGAAATATAAAATTCTCCTTCCTCTAGTCTCTCACCCCCAGACATCGAGAATATCTCCTTAAGATAATCACTGTTGACAATTTCTTGGATATCTTTTTTAAAATGACCTTAATACACATCCCCCTGTATACAATATAGATCTTAAACAAGTTAGAAAATCAAATTTTATCTTTTAATATTACACAAAAAGATGTTCAGAACTAGGCTTTGTATTTTTTTATCGTTTATTTTTTTGTCTAGAGATGAGGTCTCACTGTGTTGCCCAGGTTGGTCTCAAACTCCTAGGCTCAAGCAATCCTCCCTCCTCAGCCTCCCAAAATGTCATGATTACAGGCATGAGCTGTCTTGCCCAGCCTAGGCTTTGTATTTTTGTTTAATAATTTACTTTGAAGATATTCTTACTTTTAACAACTGCATTGTGTGTATATATTTTTAATTTAAACAATAGGCTACCAATAACATTAATAACATATCTTGGTTTATGTGTTTTACAAGATTCTCCATGCAATAAATTCCTACTCATGTAGTTGCTATAGAGCATATGTATTTAACATTTTTTAATTGCTGTGACCTAATATGATCCTAAAACATGGCCCAAATTTATATTCCCTTGAGAATGTCTGATACCTATACCCTTGCTAACACTGACTGTTATTGCATTTTAAAGATTCATTAATTTGATTGGATTGATGTTGAATATCTTCTCTTACTCCTGGTCATTTGCATTTCTTTTTCTACCTATTCATCTCCCTTGTATAGTATTGTACCGAGTTATTTGTCTTTTTTTCTCATTGATTGGCAAAGATTAAAGATATTGGCAGTAGTGAAAATGGAGAAAAAAACAAAACAAAACTGTATTGCTGTACAGTGCAATATTTTGGAGGATAATTTGATTCTATGTATTAAAATGTAAATTGTTTTTAATCATTGACCCAGTTATTCTATTTCTAGTAATTTTCCTACCCAAATATTAATACAGAAAAAAAAATTTACAGACATTATTCTTATAATGTTTCTAATACAATATTTACAGGCAACATAAATTCTCATGCAGAGATCTGAGTAAGTATTAGATAGTATATCTGTAGATTGAAATGTACCTTTCTCTTTAAATGAATAAATTAGTTTATAGAGTCATTGAAGAGACTTATTTTGTGGTGTATACAATTAGAAAAACATAAGTTATTGAAAATAACATGTTTTTTGGTAAGTTTTTAATTTTGTTTTTAATTGACATAATAATTGCACATGTGTATGGGATACGGTGTGAAGTTTCGATGCATGTGTACATTGTATGAAGGTTAAATTTAAAAATTAATTGTGTTGATAGGAAAAGTGTTTAGATATTTGGATAATTTCTGGAATGTGAAACTGCTGGTATTTTTTCCCTTTTTTCTTTTAGAGACTTTTGTACTTATTTTAATGATAAACATATACTAATGTTATAATAAAAATAACAATGAAGTCATTTCCATTTTGAAAAATTAATTCCAATTGAAAAATATACTAGAGCCACATTCCAGGGTTTTCTTATTCTTAGTGCTGGTATAAGGTACCAGTGATATTATATTTTCAGATATGTTTGGCTTCTGCCTAACGATTGAAGATGAGCTTAGGAAGTATTGCTGCCTAATTTTTGGGCTTTTGAGCCAACGCTTGGTGCACAGAAAGCACCACATCAACTTTAAAGAGAACAATCTGCCTCTTTAGACTGTATTCTCTACTTTTTATAGTGTTTATTAGCACCAGAACTCTGTGACTATTTCCTGAAGAACAAGAGAGAAAGATCAAGGAAAGTAAGAAGCATTGAAACTAGATTTAATTAATACTCTGGCTTGTCAGCAGCTTTCATGAAAGATTTGTTTGTTGAAGAAGCTGAACCTATTAGCTTAAACAGGGATTAACTCTGCCAACTCTTGACAGAGCATGGACAATTAAGAGTTTATTGGAAATTAATTGAAAATAATACAGTGTTTTGAGATGGAGGGAAGATGATTTAAAGAAATTATGCCAAGTGTTTTGAATCAGCCAAGGGTAAAAAAATGCAGACTATCATTTGATGAAGGCATTATAAACTGATAACATGATTCAAAGTGTAAGAATGGCAAATTGTGAAGAATGAATAAAATTACAGTGATAAATAGCAAGAATGTGAAACTAAAGAGGAACAGTGAGTAAATGGGGTTAGCTGAGAACATGGTTTAACAGAGCATAGTCTATTCATTTATGAAGAAATTTCAATCCTCAAAATGCTACTCAACTTAGTCTGTGAAGGCTGCTGTAACAAAATGCCATAAGCTGAGGAACTTATAAACAACAGAAATTTATTTATTACAGTTGTGGAGGCTGGGAAGTCCAATATCAAGGCAGATTCAGCATCTGGGGTGAGGTCCACCTTTCTGGCTCATAGATGGCAACTTCCTGCTATATCCCCATACTTTGGAAGAAGCAATGAGCTCTGTGGGATCTCTTTTATAAGAGCACAAATTCCATTCATGAGAATCTTGTTCTTGTGACCTAATCACCTCCCAAAGGCTCTATCTCCTAACACCAATACCCTGGGGGTTAGAATTTCAATATGCAAATTTAGAGGGACATAAACATGCAGTCTGTGACATTGTCATTTTATCAGTAAGAATTTTCATGAACTCACTATTAAGATTTATGTTTACATTTTTTTATGCTGATGTTCTCACTTTATAATATTGTTTGTCTGCATAGTTTAAAGAAAAGGACAATGCCCAATTAGAACAGGAGGTGTCTTTTGTTGGCCAGCAAAATGTTTTAAGACATCTTGAGTGTAAATACATAGAGGTCATTAAGGTAACATCATTTTGTTCTTGTTCTAGATCCACATGTTTCACTCCAGATCCGAGAGAGAAAATGTATAAAAACATGTTTTATTTCTTACAGTTTCTTACAATAAGCATCCTTGTAATGTTAGCCAATAATTATTATTGCTTTCTATGTGCGAGAGTTGTGTTAAGCACTTAAACAGACGTTATCTCTTATTATTATCAAAACACCTGAAGAAGTAGGTGGGGTGATTTTGTCCAATTTAGATATTATAGGAACTGAAACAACTTGCCCACTAAACAAGTAAGTGAAAGAGATAGGCTTTATATAGAAAATTCCCAGCTCCATAGCTAGTGTTCCTATTCACATCATTAGTGTTCCCTTAGCGACTATGATATTACTCCAAATACTATTTAATACACAATCAAAGCATCCACCCTATTCTGGGATTTACTGTCAAGAATAGAGCACTGAGTTTGATAAACAGTATCCACTTTGGAATGGATGTTTCTATTCAGCTACCTAATATGATGTGAGTTCATTGGACATGAAGGCCAGATTTGTTGACATGCTTTATCCCCAAATTAACAAGTTTGGCTTATTCAATTGTGGACTTTTAACGCTTATGCCAGATATTATATGAGGCCTAGAGTAGTGGAAGAAGGCAACTGAATTTACAAAATTTGACTCATCAAATTCTGTAATAATTCAATATATTGAGGAAAGTTTAGGTGCATAGTAAAATTATAATTTCATATTGTTGCACAGATTTGGGTAGATGAAACAGACTTCAATAGTGGTCAGGTAGCACCCAGACACAGTCAATTGATTGTCTCTATGCTGAAAGGATTTAAACGTGAAGAAGAGTTTGCTCCAATGTATGTTTCAATATATTATTGTTTTACTATAATATTTAAAATATTCTGCAGGCACAGTGACTGTCTTGGCTTCTCTTAATTTATGAGGACTTTTGTCTTTGTCTTATAGACTCTTTTTTTTTTTTTTTTTTTAAAGAGATGGGTATTGCTATGCTGTCTAGGCTGGAATGCAGTGGCTATTCACAGGCTCAATCATTTCACACTACAGTCTTGAACTCCTGGACTCAAGTCTCCCAGTGGCTGGGACTACAGGTGAGTGCCTACCACACCTGGCCTGGCTTATAGATTTTTGACATCTGTTATAGTTATATGTATTTTCAGCATTTGCATATTAAGGGAATAATATTGATGCTTAACTTCATTAGTGGTCAGGGAATCTCACATTTAAAAAAATATTTTTTTCATACATGATGGTATATTTAAAAATTCATTGCTGATAAGGATTCAGGGACACCAATATTGTACACTGTTGGTGAGAATGTAAATTGGAAACTTTCTGTAATCTGGCAATAATTATTGTTTTAAAAATCCTTTTGAACTTGCAGTTTTGCTTTTGGGACTTGAATTTACGAAAACTAAAGTGCCAGTGAGAAAGAATACTGTTGCCCCTTGAATAACATAGAATTAGGGGAGCTGGCCTCCCACACAGCCAAAAATCCACATACAACTTTTGACTCCTTATTGCCTATTGTTGACAAAAAGCCTTACGGATAACATGAACAGTTATGTTTAACATGTATTTTACATGCTATATGTATTATATACTGTATTGTTACAAAAAACTAAGCTACAGAAAAGAAAATATAATCAAGAAAATTGTAAGGAAGAGAAAGTATATGACCCATTCATTAAGTGGAAGTGGATCATCCTAAAGGTCTTCATCATTGTTGTCTTCATGTTGAGTAGGCGGAGGAGGAGGAGGAAGATGAGGAGGAGCTGCTCTTGCTGTCTTGGGGTCGCAGAGGTGGAAGAGGTGGAAGGGATGGAAGGGGAAGCAGAAGGGGCAAGCACACTTGGTGTAACTTTACAAAAATACATCACTATTTTTATTTTGCTTTTTCATTTATCTAAAAACATTTTGATATAGTACCTATCCTTCCACCATGTGCCTTAGTTTCAGTTCCTGTATCATGGAAAGGTCTATGTCATAAAAGAAGTCAAAAACAGTCTTGAATAATCAGAACCCTTTTGCCAGATTGTTGGATATCGATTTGTTTTCTGGCACTGCTTCTTCTATGTCTTCTTCCTCATTGTCTGGCACTGATTAGGAAGTACTCATCTCCATCAAGTCGTATTTTGTGAATTCCTCTGGTCTGGTGTCTATTAGCTCTTAAATTCCTCCAAGATCCATATTTTGCAACCATTCACTCCCCACCTTTTTTTTCCCTTCATATCCACATTTTTAAATGATTTTTCTTGATTGAGTCTGTCATAATTCTGTAGTCATGCACAACATCTGTACACACTTTTGTCCAGCAGGAATTTATTGTTTCAAGTTTAATGGTTTTCATGGCTTTTTCTCTATCAGCTGATGACATCTTCAAAGGTGTAAGCCTTCCAGACTTCCATGATGTTTTCTCTATTGGGGTTCTCTTTCGTAGTGCTGACAAACCTTTCCATAGTGCTATGTGTAGAGCCTTAAAGATCCTTATGACTCCCTTATCTGAAGGCTGAATTAGAGATGTGCTTGGAGGCAAGGAGATCACTTCGGTGCCTTTGGTGTTGAACTCACCGGGTTCTGGGTGGCCAGGGGGCATTTTCCAATTAAAAAAAAAAACAACTTTGAAAAGCAGTCCCTTACTGGCAAGGTGCTTCTGACTTCAGGGTCAAAGCATTGATGGAACCAATCCAGAAAAAGCATTCTCATTGTCCAGGCCTTCTTGTTGTACAACCAAAAGACTGGCAACTAGTGTTTATCTTTTCCCTTCAAGACTCGGGGGTTAGCAGCTTTATAGCTAAGGGCAATCCTGATCATAAACCTGACTATATTTGCACAAAGCAGTGGAGTTAGCCTCTCCCTTCCTGCCTTAAATCTTGGTACTTGCTTCTCCTCCTTACTAATAAATGTCGTTTGTGGCTTTTTTTCTTTTTTCCAGAATAGGCCACTTTCAGCTGCATTAATACCTGTTCAGGCAGATATCCTTTCTTCTCAGTGTTTTTCTTAATGGCATTTGAGAATTAACTTGCTGATTCTTGGTTGGCAAAAATTGCTACTCCCTTTATCCTGACATTTTAAAAACCAAACCGCTTTCTAAAATTATCAAATCATCTTTTGCTGGCATTAAATTCTCCAGCTTTAGATCTTTCACCTTCCTTTTACTTTAAGTTGTCAAATAATGACTTCGCTATTTCTTGAATCAAATAAGAGTCTACAGGTATGTCTTTTTTTGTTTTTTCAAGATGGAATCTCTCACTCTGTCACCAGGGCTGGAGTGCAGTGGCGCGATCTTGGCTCACTGCAACCTCCGCCTCCCAGGTTCAAGCAATTCTCCTATCTAAGCCTCCCGAGTAGTTGGGATTACAGGTGCCCGCCACTACCCCCAGCTAATTTTTTGTATTTTTAGTAGAGACGGGGTTTTACCATGTTTGCCAGGCTGATCTTGAACTCTTGACCTTGTGATTTGCCTGCCTCAGCCTTCCAAAGTGGTGAGATTACAAGTGTGAGCCACTGCACCTGGCCAGGTATGTCTTTCTTATAGCTATTCTGTACTCAAGTGAAAGCTGTATTTTGAATATGAGATAAGAAAGGACAAGGTTTTCATGCCTCTTGATTGAAAACAGGAGGCATGAAATGAGGGCCCCATGAATTTCTTTTCTTTTTTTTACAAGGGACCTTATGCTAGATTTGTTTATTTTGAAATGGCAGGCCACTGCAGCTGCAGGCCTCAATCTATAGATAGGAAGCAATCTAATTTTTGCTCATAATGTCACAAGTTTTCTCTGCTACTTGGGAGCACTCCTAGCATCACTAGTGGCACTTTGTATTGGTCCCACGGTGTTATTCAAGATTTATAGTATTATCCTAAGCACAATGAAAAGAGAACTGTGAGAGAACATGTTATTTACTTAGATACAGAATTTACTGAAGAGACCAAGTGCACATGGTGGATACTGGCAACATGAGCTCACCACAGTAGCAACAGGAGGTGGCTACAAAATTATTATAATAGGACATAGACTGGAAAAGTAGACGTTGAAGAATACTCCAAAAGATGCGAAAGTTGGAGGGGAGTGAGGGTTGAAAAATTACTTGGGCACAATATTTGCTATTTGGGTGAGGAGTACACTAAAAACCCAGACTTCACCACTAACAATATATCCATATAACAAAACAATCATATAATGAAAGTGCACTGGTACCCAGCACATTTATAAAAATAAAATAAAAATAATTACTAGGGTAGTACAGTATGTGCTATAGTTAATTGTATGCAGTTATGGCTTAATACAGCATCTTTATGTTTGTTTACATTTCTCTTGACTGCAAATAGTGCCTTGTACGATTTGTGTGCATACATTTTGATAAATTTTAACTTTTTCTAATAGATTTGTGTATATCTTATCTACCATCAAATAGATTAATATATACATATACTTGATGCATTCATGATGTATGTAGCTTTTTCTCAATTTTTTTTGATATTTCTAGGCTATGCAGTTAGTCTGCTAGTTTTTTCAATCACAATGCTCCAAAACTTTTTCTGATATATTTATTTAAAAAAAACAATACGAGTGTGAGTGGACCTGCACTGTTCAAACCCATGTTGTTCAAAGGTCAACTAAAAAATCTGAAATCTGAAATGCTTCAAAATTTGAAACATTTTGAGCACTGACATGATGTCACAGGTGAAAAATTTCACATATGACCTTCTATGACTGGTCGAAGTCAAAAGACGTCAAAATTTTTTTCATGCACAAAATTTAAAAAATACCTAAAATTACCTTCAGGCTACATGTGTACTGTACTTAGGGAATGTAAATAAAGTTAGACTTGGGTCTCATTCCTAACATATCACATTATGATGTGAAAATATTTCAAAACCTGAAAAAATCTCAAATCTGCAATACTTTCGGTCCCAAGCATTTCATATAAGAGATACTGTGCTCCAAAATGTTAGAATGTTTATGGCTACTTTGTAAAACAGTAGGAAAAAAACTATGATGAATCTCCATCAGTAAAAAGTAAAAAGATAGTTTAAAAACTTGCACAATCAATGTAGTCATAACATATACTCACACATGCATATATGCACACATGTATTATTTATTTTTCTCTATATAGAGAAATTATGCATTCATTTAAAGTGATATTTCCTATTTTTGTTAATTGACTTGGAGCAGTGTCCATACTGTATTGATAAGTTAGAAAATCAGTTTGTTTATATGAGGAGAAGTAGAATAGTTAAACTACATTATAAAGTATATTATGGGCTTTTCAAAGGGCAAAAAAGGTGTCACCTGAGATGAGGCAATCATATGCCCATGGCCATTCATCCCTGTTTTACACCACTAGAAAGAAAAGCTTGGAAAGGGATGGATTTCATAATAAAATTTCAAAAAAGTAGAAATAAATGTTACTGCACTAATGTATTCATGTCTTCCTAAGAGAAATGGAACTCCAAATTTTTAGAGTTTTTGAACAAAAATGTCAGAGGAAAGAAAACAGAACACTAGTGACTCCCGCATTGTCTGAAGCTGAGAACTGGGCTGTGGATAACCCACAGGTGATATTACTTTAGCCTGAATAATCCAGACGGTCTGATGTTTTGGCCTCTGTGCTCAAGACTCCTGTAGATTTGTTGCCAGGCCACAATTCTTTGAATGAGAGTAATATTTTCTCGGAAGGCAAAAATCCCTTGAAAGATCAATCCAGGGATCTTTACAATCAAATAGGACTTAGAAGGTAGACTTTAGGCTAGGGCTAGGGTTGGGGAAATTGAAACACTTTGTTCTCTTTAGAATGAGAAATTGGTTTATCCCAGACTTTGAAGGGTAATATAACCTATATATAACCCTCTGGTTATGGGGAAGAAGAGACCTATGTGTGGCCATCTTGGGAGCAAGGCTGGAAGACCTTCTAGAATGGATATGGACTTGTGAGAGTCCATTGTGAAAGTTGCAAAGTTTTCTCAGGGTTACATTTTTCTCCCATCATTCGAGAATACTCAGTGTCATCATGAAATTAGAAGAGTCGATCCAATACTATCGATAAGGAAAGAGAATCTCTTTTCCCCAAAGCAAGAGAGGTGATAGCTGCAATAATTAGATAATGGTCCAAAAGATGGGTGATCATACACATGGCTTCTGTGAGGCTTATGGAAGATAAAACAGCCAAAATACTTAGGAAATTCGTATATGTTGTTTATACTTCTACCACTACAAAGCCTTCTAGAATGTGAGATGGAATGGTGTGATGATGATTCTTAGTATAACCAGAGCAGATAAGATTTCACAGGTGGTGTTAAGAATTAAGAATTTTTATTCAAGAGTCTCACTCACCTTCTCCCTTTTTTCTTTGTTAACAGTTCTGTTAGAATCTGCCTTTGTCTTTTCCTTTAGGGCATTCAAAACAACACAAGGATCAAATGCCTTTCTATTGCCAAAGTTCTCTCCTTATTTGCCAGTTCTTTTTTTCATGTCCCAATCATAACCTTAATGATATCATTGATCACTAAAGCAGTTAACCCTGAAGCCTGCCCTACCTCTGGACTTTCACAGGAGTCAATATATCTTTTTATGTTAAACTCAATCACTTCAAATGTTGATCTTACCTTGTATAATAGAAATTAGTCGTAGAGACTGCAGTGGGATGAGATAGCATTGCGGGTGATCTGGCTCAGCTATGACTAAGTGGGAGAAACATGCATCAGTTATTTGTGATTAATACAGAATATCCTAGATCATGGTTGGAGACTGAATACAGACATTCAGATCCCTCCCCCGCTGAGCTCTCATAACAACGCAGAGACTGGAAAGAATGTCAGCATATGGGATGGGAGGACAAGAAGACGGAAGCTTGTTAGACAGATATTACAGAGAGAGGAATCAGTGGGTAAGAACATTTAGTGAGAGATCACAACTGAAGCAGAGAGCCTATCTGACCAGCAGAACCAGAGAGACTTCAGTCTCAGAACCGTTGGTATAAAGAGTAACTACAAGCAAAGAGGCAAAAAAGAGACAGTGAATTTGGAGGTTAGATGCTTCCTTCTGACATATGAAAAAACTTCTAAAGTCTTTTGTGGGTGCAAAATGAAATCAAAAATTTTCCCACGAAAATATGTTCACCTTTACAATGGTTTGTTTCTGTGTTACTAGTTTCCCTAGTTCCTCTTTTTGTTTTTTCTTTTTTTTTCTCTTCTCTTAGGAAGCTTTGGCAGATAATTGGGTATAGAAATTGGTCATTTTTTAAACACTCTTGGAAAGTGATACTCATAGTCCCTAGACATTGGTATCAGTATTACCTGGCAACTTGTTAGAAATGCAAATTCTCAGATCTTACCTACTGAGTCATATACTGCCAACTGAGCCAAGGAATCTGTTTAATTAGGCCTTGCAGGTGGTTCTGATGCACACTCAAGTTGAATCACTGTTGAAGCCATCACTATTGGAGACAGTCTTGCATGGCTTGAAAAATGGAGAGCTCTAACTTTTTATAGCACTTTGCTTTGTTTGTCTTAAGGAGGCATTAATGAGAATTGCTTTGTGCTTGTTTGAAGTTTTGTGTGCTTCTGAAAACTCTAAAGATTTTCAAGCATTTAAATTTCTCTCACCCTTTTCTCAAACAAACAAAAAACCCCAAACGACAAAAATCTCATAGAAATATAAAAATGAGTTGAAATAAGATGTGAGGAATATTCTATACATCAACAATAAAGTATTACTCAACCTCAAAAATTACGTCTCTACCATAACCTACAATCTGACTGGATAAGGACTATAAGAAGCACAAGAAAGTCTATAATAAAGTACGGAGAAAATCATCACTGGCTCAGAGTTTGATAATGACTTCCTGTTGTATGCATGTAAGTATCTTCTGAACAAATTATTTTACATTTTCCTATCTCTGGAGAAAATTAATGAATTAGGTTAAACAATTTCTTAAATTTAATGGAGCTTCTGTTTTCATTAGCTTATCTATATACGCACAGGTAACTTGCTGAACTGCAGCTCAGAGGAAAAAAATTATAGAGAGGTTTAGTTCTGAGGTGAATTAATGGAGTTGGTTGCTATGTCAGAAGGCGAGAAGCAAGGGAAAGCAGGCGGGTAAAAGAACTGCATCATGAGAAGGACTTCAGTGCTTTAGAATAAAATTGAAGGTTTTTTTTTATTTGATTGAAATAAAGTACAGTAATATTTCTAATCATGGGAAATCTTGGATAAGTGTATATGGTTTGATAATTTTGGTTTAAATGAATTATGCTTTTTCTCTGATTTTATCACAATCTTAGAATTAATGTTAGCATTTTTTTTGGTTTATAAAATATTTTAACTTATCAGAGCTTTCTAGATGTCCTCTACTAGATTTATAGCTCAACTGAATTGAATTATTAAGCTAACATTTTTAAAACATTTGTTCCTGTAGCTTGAGATAGGGCTACAAATAATTACACTATACAGGTAAAACCACACATAGCCTACCTGGAAAAAAATCAAATTTCATATTTAACACAATTTTAATGTAAATTTTTGTATTTTAATATAAATTCTCTATAGCGTGTCAACTTAAAATGAATTTTAATATACTAGTTAGCTTTATGAACTTGGCTAATATTTTACTGAGGTAATTAATGAAAAATCTTTGGGTAGTCTAGCAAAATTTTTAACATATATATGCTGCATATTTTTACACATTGTAGAGTGGCTATCAAGTAGAAGAATGAACAGTGTGTAAAAATACCTTTAGTTCTGATTGATGCACATGTTCATTTATACTACTTTAAGAAATTAAGTCAGTTTGAGTATTTAGAAAGGTGTATGCAAAATAATTAGTGTGTTTTTGCTTATCAAGGCAAAAGAGAGTAATTTTGTCTATAAGGCAAATTGTAGGTTCTTGCTAGAATGTGAAACTGAATTTTAAAATACAAATTTGAGGGCATACAATAACTGTATAATATCTGAGGGAAGTAAATTTCATTTGCTATACTTTCTAATACCTGCAAATAATGAGTTTAAATGAGCAATAAAATGTTTATAATTTTTTGACTAAGTTTACTCAATATTAATGAGTTTATGCATAAAATGTAAAAGAACTTTTGAGTCTTTTAATGCAATTTGTTAAATGGACGGTCTTAAAAAAGTAGTGTTAGTATTTGGGTTACCTTTCTGATAAAATGATAAATCAATCTCCATATATTAGTCTTTTAGCAAAAATTTAATATCTACTTTGGTTTCTTGTATTCTCCACAGTATCCTACTGGATTAGATATAGCTCTCCCAGACTAAATTCTTCCTCACCCAAAACAATATTGCCATTTGGGAGAAAAATCGATTTATAGTAGTTTACCTTTGTACTCCTAGAAATCCTTTTAAGAAGTATAAAAATGAATACATACATATTTAAATGACAAACATTTATCTTTGTGATAAAATAGTTAGGTTTCCATGTAAGTCAGGTTTATCATATGAGTGATGAACCAACTTTAATTAACAATGTAACTATCCTCCTCTGTCACTGTGGGCTCTTCTTAAGAAAAAAATGTTTATGAAAGCCTTAATTACATTGTGCTATTTGGGAGAAATTAAGCAATGAATGGAGCGTTGCATTTAACAGGCTATAGAAAACTTTTCTGTGTCCAGCATATGATTAACTACTAATTTCAGACTGGTTTGGCACAATATAGATTTTCTGCCACTGAATAGAAACTAAAAAATTTGAAAGTCAGAAAATTATTTCCCAGGTTTGAAAGATATCAACAGTCAATTTTATATTGACTATGTATGATTATTGATTTGAGATTTAATGTACCATGTCTATGAGAATTCTGGTAATACTTCTGCAGTGTAGTTTGCTACATATTGAAAATTCATTTTCATAATAAATAGTTTCCAGAAGTCATCTTGTCTTTCTTGTTCCCAGCAAGTAGCTCTATTTCTTGGTCACATTGAGGAATCAAAATCTAATGTAATTCTTCTAATAGAATAGAGAACACCCAGAGTCACAGCTCCTATGACAAATCTTTGGATAGCAACTGTCATGTGCGTAAGAAGACATTTTTTGATCTCCTCTGGACTTCAACTTGTAAAGAACTTTGGGCATTATAGTCAGAAAACCTGCTATTCCAACAAAGACAACGAAGGCCCCTCTAAATTTCCTGAGTAGCGGGTATAATTATCTTTCATCCTCATCTGCTGACCCCTGCTTATCAGAAGATATTTTTGTCTCTTTGCTTGCCCCATCACCTGCTGTCTGTCACCAAGAGACCTGTAGATCAGAGCAGACATTGTAAGGCAGGGACAGTTCCTGAAATTTCCAATTAATTGATGATGGGAAAGCTTAGAAACACAAACCCTGCGGAGTGGCTGCCTGGTACTGCCAATACCCCTGCTAGAAACACTGATAGTGGCACTGGGACTACAAACTTAAGACTTTGGAAGAAGGTGCTTTTACTTAATTCTGCCCTTCACATGTGAGCTCCCAATTTCCCTCTGTGACTGTGAGCCTTAGTACAGAACTCCAGGGCCCAAATTGAAGGGGAGGGTGGTTCGGGGGTACCAGGACAAGCTAGGATGGAGGAGACAGAGGCTAGCTATCTGGAGCCCAGATTCTTGCCCTTTAAAAAGATGTGCTGTTGCAGAGAGGAGCCCACCACAGCTGGGATCTGGGACTGACACGCGGAGCAGGTAGTCCATCCAGGGTCACCTGATTGATTGCAGGTCCCTCACATCTGCAGCCCCCACCTGTGACACTCTTTTTGATACCATATTCCCCAAATTTAACCCTCAAATACAAAATAGTAAAAGTACTAAGATGTTATTTACGAATACACTATCTCTGGGTTTCTCAGATGGCTACCGGGAAACTCCAAAGATTCTCCGTCTAGCTCTTAACTAGAAGATATCTTAGAAATAAAGATAATGTTTTGCATTCTCCAGATATTTAATTTGCTCAAAACTATGCTCAATACAGTGGAAGCTGCTCTGTTTTTCAAGCCCGTAATATGAGAAAATAGCAATAAAATCATCTTAAATTAATTAAGTGAAATAATTGTGTGTGATTGCTGTGGCTATGTTACAATAATTGTGCACTTCTCAGGTTGGATTGAGGCATATATATGTTCATGTACAAAGACTGGTGTAATAAATGTCAACCAATTGGTTAAAAAATAAACTTATCAGTTGGTGACAATAATAATGTGTACTTTATGGGGAAAATTAAAGGCCCTGGAGAGGTATCAGAATGCACTAATTGTCCTTAATGTGTTCCGTCTTTTATGGTAATCATTGATTAAAAGTTCATTAGATGAGAATGTATTACACCTCAACAGAGAATGTCACTATCCCCCATTGTGATGTTGTTTGCTATGAAAAAATTAGCAAACTTTCCAATTTTGTTATTTATTTATTTATTTATTTATTTTTGAGACAGAGTCTCACTCTGTTGTACAGGCTGGAGGACAGTGGGGTGATCTCAGCTCACTGCAACCTCTGTCTCTAGGGTTCAAGCTGTCCTCCTACCTCAGCCTCCCAAGTAGCTGAGATTCAGGCTCCCACCACCATGAATGGCTAATTTTTGACAGAGGAGGATAGTTATATTGTTAATTAAAGTTGGTTTATCACTCATATGATAAACCTGACTTACCTGGAAACTTAACTATTTTATCACAAAGATAAATGTTTGTCATTTAAATATGTATGTATTCATTTTTATACTTCTTAAAAGGATTTCTAGGAGTACAAAGGTAAACTACTATTTTCAGTGGAGACAGGATTTCACCATGTTGGCCAGGCTGGTCTCAAACTCTGGACCTCAAGTGATCCCCCTACCTCAGCTTCCCAAAGTGCTGGGATTACAGGCATGAAGCAGTATGCCCCGCTCTCCTTTCCCTTTAAACATACCTAAAAGCCTCTCTACAAAGCACCAATCAGAATTTGAGTCATCTGGAAAAAATACCAAAAGAGCTCCAATAAAAATTGTAACAGACACTGTTGATGCTATTGATACCACAGGAAATTGACTCATGAATATAGGACTCCTCCAAGAATAGGCTGACCTTGTCCCCATAAACAATATTCTAGCTATACCAAGCGAATGAGTCAGGATTTCCAAGACACTCATAATGTAGACGCAAATGAATTCATAAAAGTTGACTGGTTAAGTCAAGACCAGCCTGACAAGAGGTTGTTATTTAGGATTAAAGGAACTCAATAAAGCGATTTAATTGAGGTTAGTTACTTTTCCACTTTAATAAACATCAGAGAAACCCATTTTCTTTCTTCTTCATCTATCTTTAACCCCCAATTAAATTTATAAATTATTAAATTTATAAAAAGTAAACAAAACACTCTGAATCCTTAGTGTTGAGGAAAAAAATACCTTGTAGAAATTCTTAATATAAAAGCAAAGACAATAAATTGCCCAAAAAAATGCAAATAATTGTTTTATAAAAAATTGTGACATACAATATTTGTTTTTGCCTATTAACATACCGCCTTTTTTTTTTTTTTTTTTTTTTTTGAGATGGAGTTTCGCTCGTTACCCAGGCTGCAGTGCAGTGGCGCCATCTCGGCTCACCGCAACCTCCACCTCCTGGGTTCAAGCAACTCTCCTGCCTCAGCCTTCCGAGTAACTGGGACTACAGGCGCAGGCCACCATGCCCAGCTAATTTTTGTATTTTTAGTAGAGACGGGGTTTCACCTTGTTGACCAGGATGGTCTCAATCTCTTGATCTCGTGATCCACCCGCTTCTGCCTCCCAAACTGCTGGGATTATAGGCGTGAGCCACCGCGCTCGGCCTATTAACATACTCTTAATTAGCAATATTGGTTAAATCGTACGCAAAGTCCCTTTAATGAAAAACATTTACTTTTTGTGACCATGTAGTTATTCATATTGGTTCAATAAGAATTTGCCCTCCCTTCTACCTGAATATATGAATAATTTAAAAAAGCAATTTTTTTTTGAGATGGACTCTTGCTCTGTCACCCAGGCTCGAGTGCAATGGCGCAATCTTGGCTCACTGCAACTTCCTACTCCAGGGTTCAAGCCATTCTCCCACCTCAGCCTCCTGAGTCGCTGAGATTACAGGCATCCACCATCATGCCAGCCTAATTTTTGTATTTTTGTAGAGACGGGGTTTCACCATGTTGGCCAGGCTGGTCTGGGAACTCCTGACTTCAGGTGATCTGCCTGCCTCGGTCTCTCGAAGTGCTAGGATTACAGGTGTGAGCCACCTTGCCTGGCCAGAACGAATCAATTTTTTAATTAAAAATGTATAGTTGCGCTACAAATTCAATTTAATTAGACAAAACAAATCCAGTAATAAGAATAATTTCTATGTTTGCATGCAGAAGTGATGCCTACAACATCCTTCCAGGAAACTGATCTGGTACGTGCTCTATGGACTATGCAATCTCTGGCTTGGAGGTGAGAAAGAATGTCCTTTCTTGGCAGAGCAGGGACACTGAGATGTTTGGATACCTTTTATTAAAAAGGACACCTTTACATTATAAATATTGCAGATGAAATCAGGTAGAGGTGAACTGACTGGTTTGGTCTGCTCTAACTGAGCTGTTAAACATGTAAAAGTAAATGTAAACCACAAGGGCTTTATAAATCTATAGATAAATGTAAACTTGTAAGCCTTAGTGTATTGTTTCATCAAAAAATACTAGGAGTTCATCAAATATTAATCAACACTTCTTGTTAGAGCTGTGCAAATAAAATGGCTCAAAGTAAAATACAAAATCAATAGTACTGATTAGGAACATTGTTAAGCAAATGTAGGTAGATAAACACGTCCTGTAGAGGAGGAAACATGACCACAAGATGAAGTATAAAACCAAAGTGACATCTGGGCCTGACACCATTGTAAGCCCATACATCATGTCCCACTGCCAAAGAAACAGAGAAAAAATCCTCTCCACTCTGACATAAATAAACAATAAAAGGGTATCTGTCTACCTGCAGTCCTCTAAGTGAATAAAAACCGCACGCATTTCCTGAGAGTTGCTGACTCCTTAATGAAAATCACTTTATCCTAGACTTTACAACGCTATTTATTGTCTGAAGATAGTCATGGACTTTTGGAATACAATAACCATGATAAATTTTTGTTTTTTGCCGTGAAGAGACTAATGTAAACCCTACAGTCTTCATAATATTGTCTGCTTTAAAAAGTTCTATTTTTTTAATTTGTTGGGCCAGTTCTTTTGAAGTCTGACTTCCTCGAATTTCTTTGCAAGTAAATGCCTCCTTCTGCTTTTTCTTCTACATGCTTTTGTTTCTGAGCCTTTCTTTCATGCTCCATACACACAAATCAGCAGGGGATGGTACCTGCAGCTATATTTGTAGTTTACTGCCTCAATGTTCGTTTTCAATGAAAGAGTTTATTTCTGGTCTTACTTTCTTAACAAAAGACCAGAAATCTATACTGAACCAAGAAATTGTCCTCTATATTTGTCATCTGCAAGGAGGATTTAAATATTTCTAGCTCAGTATTTCAGCCCTGAAGATTATTTCACCCCCGCTGCTAATCCTGACCTAATCTGTTTTTGCGTTGTTAATGCTCCTAAATACTAGTCAGGTCAGTAATTCAGTAACAAGCTTAATATCTTAACATTTTAGGCCATGTGTTAATTTTTCTATTTCTTAGCCATTTTTCCTCAATAGTTTTGCACTGCACTCCTGCTTATCCTCCCTTTTACTGGACAGGCTTCCTCTGTTTACTAATATAATTCCCCAAATTGATTCATCCACTTGTTGAAATACCTAATTTTAGGCCCTGCACTGACAGCTTGCCCAGGCTTATATTTGTTGTGTTAAGTGTTGAGTCTTCAGATTCTAAAAACATCATCTAGACCTTACATTACCTCCAGACAGGCCTATTCCCCCAGGGCCTGCCTTAAGGAGCAGATTTCTTTTCAAGTTCCATCTTCTTCCCATTTATTTCATTTCATGACAGTTAGAGAAGCTGTATACTAACATATGACAAATGGTAAGTTAGCAGAGAAAAATGTTATTTCAGGATAAGTTCAGGGAAAGCTTTTTGGAAGAAAGTCAGCTCCCATTAGTCCTGATGATGGAAAGTGTATAGAGACTACAGATGATGGAATGATGAAGTGGAAAACTGAGTGGATACATATGGACATTCCACATAGAAGCAGTGTGAGAAAAACCACCAAGACAGAAAATGAGATGGAATTGATAAGGCAATGCAAATCATTCAGGTTATTTAGATCATCAGTGCTGGGGGGAGCTGGGTTTATAGGAATCAATGGTTAATCAGAATCTGAGCACTGTTGGCTTGGTAATTCATGGAAGAGGTTATCATTCAACAGGAGGAGTGGCTTCTCAATTATAAACATGTCTGAAGGTCACTGAACATCAAGGCTAGTCTTTGGTTAAAATCTTATTAAAATTATACTGACCTCTGATGACCTTCAGAGAGCTCCAGCTAGATGGATTGATGATACAAGAAATTCAAGAAGGCAGTGGGGCAAATCTTTGTGCAAATCTCTGTTATGTCATATATCTAAGGCTTCAGCTGGATCCAGTGATTTGTTTGTTCTGACTGTAGTACAAATCTATTGGAACAATAAATCTAGTTATGATAAATTACAGAGGGCATTCAAGCAGATGCAAGAAGCAAAATATACAGGTGTAAAGACAAACTATTTAGGTCTCCCACCCAGCTTCTCTAATATTTTCACACCAGAGCCTTGCCTGACTTCTCTCTATCTGGGTAGGCCCTTGCTGTTTGCTAAACCAGTTCTCTGATGGTGACTACCTGATTCTCTAGTCCTCAAGTTGACTCATCCTGTTTATTGAGAATGACGTTTTTAGACTGCTAATAATATTTATATAAGAAAAAAGCTGAGTTTTTATCAAATAAAAAATTATAATCAAGGAATTGTAAATAATAGAAAAAAATTACATAACGTTTACCTATTTGGGGATTGGTTAAATGCAATTTTATAGAAGCCTGAAAAAATAATAACTGTATTACAAAAGAATATAAAAATAACTGAAGGCTGGGAGTTACATCTACCAACTAATTCAGTGATCTCATTTGAATGGTAGTGGATTAAAAGAAAAGACTTTCAACTTCTGTCACAAAGAGAAAAGGATCAAGTACACATTAGACAAAGCTGATGACAATGATCTCTAGTTTCAGTTTCTATTTTCTGTCAGTTAACCATCATTTTTGTAAACAACCTTTTTAAATGTCTTTTTTTAATTTTTGATTTCAAAGACAGCCATCTCTACCTTGCACAGGCAGCCTCAAACTCCTGGACTAAAGTGATTTTCCTGCCATAGCCTTCCTAGGTGCACACCACCACACCCAGCTATTAATGTCTTTATGAAAGCATTTTTAACCCTACTGGTCTAGCTATTGTGTCAAATAAATAGCTAATTCCATGGGGGAAGGATTAGGGACTCACAAGTGAGGATAAATATTTCATTTGGATAATGGCTACAAAATCTCAACTGTCAAAATAAAGACGCGATTAAAGCCATGATGATGACTTAGAAGATAAAGTTCGGTAGAAATGTGAGCTAAGGGAAATGACTCAACACGCTGAGCAACATAAAACTGTGGCCTAAATTCACTCTGACAGTTGTTATGCTGTCTCCTGCTGCCTGAGTAAAGTAAGTTATGAACAAAACACATGAAGGGAACCAGGCTGACATATGGTCAAGTGCTTTCTGTGCAGTATGTCTGTCTCCATATTATCTTCTCTGTCTCATTGCACTTTGGACATTTTTATTCTTCCTGTGGATCTATTTTTATAAAGCAATGTGGTTTAAATGAAAAGAGCACTGAATTCCCAGCCAGACATTTAAGTTCTAGCTCAAAATTTATCAGCTAGTTGTTATAAGATTTGGGACAAATTGCTTAATCTTTCTCTTTCTTTACCATTTCATCTGTAAGTTTTCTTGCCTCCCTATAGGACTGTATTGAGTATCAATGAATGTTGAGTTGAAGGCAACATAGTTTAAGTTGGTTCAATAGTGAATTGGTAAATCACTTAAACAGGTAGTAAAACCAGTTGTAGAGGAAGTTGGGCTGCATGAGGAAGTGTGGAAAATAAGAAGTGTGGAAAAAATGCCACGAAAATCTTATCACAATCTCACATTTCTTCATTTATTTGCACACTCTGAACACCTGCATGTGGTAGGGACTGTGCGAGTTTCTCAGGATACCCAGCTGAAAATCATCACATCTGCCAGTCTTGACTTTGCAAGCTTCAGGAGCAGACCTGGAGAAGTTTGGCTATTACCATGCCAAAGCTGTTCCTCACCTTCCTTTTGGCATATGGTGTCATGAAAAAATGAAAAGAGTAAAAAAAAAGTGCTTCATTTTTTAAAGAAAAAGTCATAATTAATTTCTAGAAGGAGAAGGGAAAAAAGAGATAACAGCGTGTGAAAAGGTTTAGAAAATGCTGGAGTGCTACCTGAAAGGTAATTCGGGATTGTATCTAAGAGCAGCTGCTTATTTTGCTTTTGTTGACAAAGCACACCTCCTTCATCTTAATAGTTGTCATCATTCTTTTCATGATTTCCTTGGTGAGTTTCTTTAGAAGAAACTATATTCTTTTTTTATCTAAACCCCCTTCAATCCAAGTGATGCTTCTTAGGATAATATTTTAAAAGGATACACATTATGCACATTTTTAATGCTTCTATCCAGACTGAAGGCCAATATTACCATGATAATGAGGCATAGAACAAAATTTGTTCTGCAGAGAGTGAGAAAGCATGAGGGAAAACACAGTGCAGGATTCTATGCTGTTGCCCAAGAGCCCAGACAGGCAAGTGAAATAGTAGAGCAGACATCTCCTAAGGCTGTGTTCCATATGATTAGGAGTAAGTGGATTAAAATGGCCTTTTAACTATATACACATGAGAAGATAGATGAGGAAGCCCATTGCAAAGGCAATAATACTATGCAAATATAAAATATCACTATTAAAATGTATGATGAATTGACGTGCCATGAAAACAGTTCCAGTGCTGGGCCAGAAATCAGGAAACATGGGCTTTTGGTTTCTCACCATCAAAATGAAGAAGTTGGATTTATACCCAACAGTCCCTTGTAGGCTGTATGGCTTCTAAGTAACTGGTCATAACAAAAGTGAGAGGGACATAATCAGGTCAGTTTCAAACCAAGAACAAAATGGGAAATTAACTGAATTGGCTACCTTCTGCTCCAATGACTGTTAAAAATAAAGTTTAAAAAAAGCCCCAAGGACTATGCAATACAGTGAGCAGAAGCTCCCAATATTAAAAAGAAAACAAGGACAATGGATTTCTGGCGATAGAGGTGGTGTGAGGGAAGACAAACAGTGTGGCTGCAAATGGAATAATATGCAAAAGCAAAGCAGCTAAATTAGAGCTCTTCGTTGGGAAAGAGATTTTGTCTAAGTCCATCAGTGGAAAGTCAGAGAGAAGAAAAGAGGGTATGGATAATCAGCAGAGAAAAGTGATCAAATGTCTGGGGTTAACAGGCCCAGTGAAATGGGCCATACAGCCTGGAAGATCAGCTGCATAGGAGCAGGGCAATAACAGTACGACCTGAGACAAGATGAAGCAGCAGAAAGAGAGAAATTGAAGAGAGTGTAGGAGAAAGGAAATTATTACTATTATGATTATTATTGAAACTGAGGAAACTGTGGCAGTAAAAGAAATCAGACCTAATTGACTCTATCTTGCTGTCTTTGTTCATTCCTGGGCATAGGTCTAACTAACTTTGGGAAGGAATTCAGTTCATGGTTTGACTCTGAAACAAAATTGATAACAGCACTTTCCCAAAAAGACTCCCTTCTTGCCTGGGATCCAGGCTGCCTTCACAGGACTAACAAATCAGCTATGAGATTAGAAATTACAATTTAGGGGTCATGCAGCCCATGGCTCCAAGAGGCTGAACCTCCCCACATTGCTCCTGGGGGTAACATCGCTATTGTAAGACCTAGTATCAGTGGTTGGCATATTTTGCAGACTCTGTACTCCATGGATCAGCTGACACCACCCAGACTGGTAATCTGGCCCAACCAGTTCTGCTATCTCACCCAGGAACAGAAGACAGCAAGAAAACCTCACCTCGCCTCCCCCAACTCCATGATTCCATCCCAACCTGACCAATCAGCACTCCCCACTTCCCAAGCCCCTACCTGCCAAATTATCTTTAAGAACTCTGATCCCTGAATGCTTGAGGAGACTGATTTGAGTAATAATAAATCTCCAGTCTCCTGCACAGCTGGCTCTGTGTAAATTACTCTCTCTCCATTGCAATTCCCTTGTCTTGATAAATCAGTTCTATCTAGATAGTGGGCAAGGTGAGCCTCAATGTTTTCCATGTGCCAAGGTGCTTACATTTACCTCAATATTTTCCACGTGCAATGACAAGATCGATGGAGTGTCTGATAATGTCAACATTCATTTCTCAAAATTTTGAAAAATGGCAGTGTGTTCTCTTGAGAGCATAACATTATAATTTCTTTTGTTTGTGTGGTTTTTTTGTTGTTGTTGTTTTGAGACAGGGTCTTGCTCTGTTGCCCAGGCTGTGATCTTGGCTCACTGCAGCCTTGTCCTCTTGGGTTCAAACAATCCTCCCACCTCAGCCTTCTGGGTAGCTGGGACCACAGTCATGCCCCACCATGTCTGTCTAATTTTTTATTTTTAATTTTGTAGAGACAGAGTCTCCCTGTGTTGCCCAGACTAGTCTCAAATTCCTAGGCTTAAGCAATCCTCCTGCCTGAGCCTTCCAAAGTGTTTTTATTACACGTTAGTCACTACACCTGACCAAGACATTTCTAATAGAAATGGATGTACTCAGGAGAAATATGAAGAGTTGTCTGAGACTAATTTCTGTTATAGCAATTATTCAAAGGAAATTATAGTTAAATCCCAGGGAGAAGATAACAGAACTAGAAGTAAACAAAACTTCTGAAGCCAAATAATAGTAATCAGCATGACAGAATGTGAGGTGGAAGCTCATATATTTGTATGTGTGTGCTAACATTCTGAACTATTAACAGACAAAAAAAAAAAAGAGAAAAAAGACCTAAAAAGAAAAGCAAGAAAAATGTCAATAACAAAATACAGTACATCGTATTTTCAGAAATGTGACCTCAGTTGAACTTCAAAACTGCCTTGTGATGAAATGTGTCACCTTTTCTGATAATGTCAACATTCATTTCTCAAAACTTTAAAAAATGGCAGTAGCATATGAACATATTCTTGTTCAAAATATGTTTAAAATATAGGATATACCTTTAACATTTTAAAACTTTCCTTGTTACACAACTAGTACTTATTAATTACAATAAAAAGTTAGAAAATACTGAAAAGGAAACACAAATCACCTATAAACTCATCACCCTTACTATGGAAATTTTAAAACATCACAAAAGTAGAGTTTAATGACTCCCCTTGAACGCATCATTCATGTCCAACAATTATTGACACTCCATCAATCTTGTCATTGATTGTCCTACCACCCCCAACATACAGTTTGTCAAAGTGGTACTGAAGTAGTTAAAACCAAATTCCATCAACCATAATATTTTACCAGAAAGTACTTCAGTGTGTATCTCTAACAGATTTTTTTTTAAATGTAATCATAATTACCATACCCAAAAATGTTAACAATTATTTCTTAGCACAATTTCTCTGATTGTCTCAAAAATGTCTTGTACCAGTTTACTTGTGTGTGTTTGTGTGTGCGTGTGTGTGTGTGTTTCCCTAAATTAAGTATCAACAAGGACGGTTACAAACTAATTTTTTAAGTGTGTAATTGCTTCTCCCTCTGCCTGCGCTTATGATGTTTATTGTTGAGGAAATTGGGTCTATTCTCTGATTTGGTTGATTGGTTTTTTGTGGTGTCATTTTACTCACTCTCTTCCCTCATCCTTTATATTTTCTGCAAATTGCTAGTTAGATCTAGACCCTGGTATATACACTTATCATACATATATTATTTTTTCAAAAATAAAATGTACTCACTGTAGATTTTGTAACTTGCTTTTACACTTCATGTGCCATATAAATTAAAGAATGGTAAAGCCAGAGAGGATAACTATTGATCCTTTTTAACTTTTGAAATTCTGAAGAATGAAGTAATTTAAGGTATGAAAAAAGTTTTAAGAGAAAAGACTAAACGAAAGATTTTTAAATAGTCATGTTTTCAATGTTACAGAATGCAATTGAATGATCAAAGAATTAGAGAACAACAAAAGACAGAGGGTGAAACTTAAATAATAATGAAGGTCCATAAAAAAAGAAATACAAGGAAGGAAAGAGTGCTATGTTGAGACTAGAAAATGTTGTAGCTCTGAAGGTCCTGTGGTCAAGGGTTTGTTCTGGCTTCCCCAAATCCTATTGTTTCTTGTTGTTCTAAAGCCTTTGCCCATTCATTTCTCACACATATAAATTTCTAGTTTTGTGAAATAACTTAAATTCAAGGTAGAACTGTACAGGGAAGGTGCATGAACTCCTTCTACTCACTTTCTCTGTGCTATCCTGGTTTCAGACATTCTTGTGGCTAGGTATTACCACTTTTCTTCAGAGCCTCAGCAATACCTGAGTAACTTTTCAAAAAGTTCTTTTATTCTCCCTTCAGGATAAATGAAGTTGTATGCATAGGTATGTGGGCTTTGAAGCTTTTTTTCTTACATATTAATATCAGTAAAAGAGAGAAGGAAAACTCAGATTTATAAATGTTCATTTTTAAAGGAGGGGGAAGGTATTGGGTGTTCTAGTGGTTTAAAACCAAAACTCTCAAAACAGATATGTCCACTATGAAATTCCATTTATTTGCTAATGTTTATCATTTAGCATGACTGACACAAATGTATCATGCTGGCTTTTTCTCCGAGGGTGGCCCCCATTGCCACCCATTGTCTTGCCATTGGTCTTTTTGCCGTAGTTTGGGGTTTAGGACATTCAGTCACATTATGTGAAAATCATCCTCATTTACATGTCACCACCCAGCAGTTGAGAGCTGGAGAGAGTTGATGCAGACACGTGGTTGCTAGAGCCTTTAATTTCATTAAAAAGTTACCTAGGACTGACTTGGGAAAGAGGTTTGTTGACACCCTACAGCCAAATAGGAAGCAAAAGGTACACTATCTCCATTGCGCCGCTTCCCAGCTGAGAGAAAACACGAGTTAATTGGAAGGAACATTGGCAGCACTGGAGTCACTGAGGAGATTTGTCTGAAAATTTTCTTATTCTAATGCCTTTTTCATGCTTTTTTGGCATATTTTCTTTCCTCTTTTTATCACCATTCTTACACTACAACCAAAAGATTCTTAACTAAGATAGCACACAAAGAAACACTTTTGCATCGAATCCACAGAAATAGATGATGATGTACATCGTCTTGACCACTATGCCCCGTGAATTAATCAGTTCAAAATCTTTGGTTGTAAACATTAGAAATTGACACTGGTCATAATCTCAGAACTTTAGGAAGCTGAGGCAGAGGGATTGCTTGAGCCCAAGAGTTCAAGACCGGCCTGAAAAACATGGTGAGACCCCATCTACACACACACACACACACACACATACACACACACACACACACACACACACACACACACTTTTCAGGGATGGTAGCACATATGTAGTAGTCCTGGCTACTCGGTGGAAGTGGAAAGATTGTTTGAGCCCTGGTGGTTGAGGCTGCAGTGAGCCATGAGTATGTTACTGCACTCCAGCTAGGGTGACAGAGCAAGACCTAGTCTCAAAAATAATAAAAAATAAAAATAAATAAAGACACATAAAGGAAGATACTGCTTAGATAACACAATAAAGGAAAATAACAAGATAACAAGGTCTCAGAAATTAATAAACTGTAGCGGCTTGGGGCATCTCTATCAGAAACTCAGAGACAGTTTCTTTGAGTGGTAATGACAATTTCAAGAACATGTAAACATTCTATTCAGGTTTCAGATTACCAGGAGAGGGAGAATCTTGGTTATTTGCTATCTATTAGTTTGGAAGGGGCAGGGCACTATGATTTACAATCTAATTTCAGTGTGCTCCTGGTTAAAAAAAAAAAGGAAGGGAGGCTGGGAAGACAACAGCTGATGTTCAATTTATCCATGACTTTAGTGGATCTTTAGGGAAAGAAATTAAGAAGAATGGTAAAGATCATTGCCTATTGATTCAGCTTATAGATTCTATCTTTAGCAATAGAGTTGAAATGTGAGAAATATTCAAAGATGACAATAAAAATATACACATAAGGCTTGAGTTATGTCATAGTATAATGGGAGAAACGCTAGCAAAAGTAGCAGAGAGTGCCGCTAGTTTAAGGAGACTTTGCATTCCAAATAAGAAACCATTAGAAAAAATACCAATCCTTTGAAAATGATACTTCAAAAAATTAATAAATACAAATAAAGAAAATGAGTAAAGTGAAATATGAAGCATTGAAATGTATCATTAGAAACCAGATAAGTAATACTATGATAAATGAGAATGCTAATTTAATCTAATGAAGAGGAAGAAAATTCCTAAATCATTTGTTGTTGAGACAGGGCAGCCTCATTTGTCTTTTCAATCTAAGTATCTCTTTCTCCACCCCAAATTTGCATTATTATTTAACATTGTTCAGGTCAATATAAGAAGACATGCATTTTTCTATTGCTGCTGTAATAAATTATCATGAAACTAGTGGCATGAAACAACATAAATTTATCTTGCAGTTCTGTAGATCAGAAATCTAACCAGGAATCTTAGTGAATTCAAACCAAGGTGTTGGCAGGGCTGCATTTCTTTATGGAGGCACTAGGAAAGTCTTTTTCAGCTTTCGGAGGCCACCCACATTTCTGGGTTCATGGTTTCTTTCTTCTTCAAAGCTAACAATGGTTCGTGGAGTCCTTGCAATGCCTCATCTCTGATCTTCTATCTCATTGAAGCTGAGAAGGGTTCTGCTTTTAGGGACTAATGTGATTAGATTGGAGCAATCAGGATAATCTCCTTATTTCAAGATAAACTGATTAGCAGCCTTAATTCCCTTTTGCCATGTAACAACATATTCACAATTTTCAGGGATTAGGTTGTAAACATTTTTGGGATGCCATTATTTTATCTACCACAACATGGAACAAGAATGGAGGTAAACCTGGGATTATAATTATCCATATTTTTAGACAATAAGATTGGACCCATAGAAAACTTAAGGGATTGTGCAAATACTAATGAAATTAACAATACAGTGGTCGCTTGGTATCTGGGGGAGATTGGTTACAGAAAGTTTCCACCCCCTGACGATATCAAAATCCATGTTTCTCAACTCTGTTATACAAAATGACATAGTAGCTGGGCACAGTGGTTCACACCTGTAATCCCAGAACTTTGGGAGGCTAAGGTGGGTGGATCACCTGAGGTCAGAAGACCAGCCTGGCCAACATGATGAAACCCCATCTCTACTAAAAATACAAAAAATAAGCTGGGTGTGGTGGCAGGCATCTGTAATCACAGCTACTCTGGTAGTTAAGGCAGGAGAGTCGCTTGAACCCAGGAGGCAGAGGTTGCAGTGAACCAAGATCATGCCATTGCACTCCAGCCTGGGCAATAAGACCAGAAACTCCGTCTTGGGGAAAAAAAAAAAAAAAAGACATAGTATTTGCATATAACCTACACACATCCTCTCATATACTTTAAATCATCTCCACATTACTTATAATACCTAATGCAGTAGAATGTAAATGTTAATGCAAATAGTTATTATGCCATATTGTTTTTTCATTTGTATTATTTTTTATTGTTGTGTTGTTATTTTTATTGATTTTTTGGGAATCTTTTTGATCTGCAGATACAGAGTGCTTATTGTAATCAAACAAACTGATTTAAAACTAACTCACTAAAAATATAAAACATTTATATAAATTAAAAAATAGGAAATAATAGATATGGCCTATTAAGAGTATGATGTTATATATATTTTTGTACTTTCTAAACTTTTCTATCATTGATATTATTTTTATTAAAGAAAAATAGTAAAGTTTATTGCAAAATAAAATAATATTCAAAAAAATGAAGAAGCATACTAAGTCTTGAGACATATGACTGAGAGTTAATTTGGAAGTTTAATGTCACCTCAATAAAGTTTCAGTGAGGAGTTTTTTAACATAATTACAAAAATTAAACTGTTTTAATAAAATATATTTAATAGAAAAAATAGGCCAAATAATTTAGATTATTATTATTGTTATCAATTTTTATTTTTAAGTGCTGGGGTACACGTGTGGGACGTGCAGGTTTGTTACAAGGTAAGCAGGTGCCTTGGTGGTTTGCTGCACCTACTAATACATCACGTAGGTATTGAGCCCAGCATGCATTAGTTATTTTTCCTAGTGCTCTCTCTCCTCTCACCCCACCTGCCAACAGGCTCCAGTGTATGTTGTTTTCCTCCCTGTGTCCATGTGTTCTCATTGTTTAGCTCCCACTTATAAATGAAAACGTGGTGTTTGCTTTTCTTTTCCTGTGTTAGTTTGCTGAGGATAATGGCTTCCAGCTCCATCTATGCCCCTGTAAAGGACATGATCTCATTCCTTGTTATGGCTGCATAGTATTCCATGGTGTATATGTACCACATTTTCTTTATTCAGTCTATCATTGATGGTTATATGGGTTGATTCCATGTCTTTGCTATTGTGAATGGTGCTTCAATGAACATATGTGTGCATGAATCTTTGTAATAGAATGATTTATTTTCCTTTGGGTATATACCCATTAATGGGCTTGCTCGGTCAAATGGTATTTCTGGTTCTAGATCTTTGAGGAATCATGATACCATCCTCCACAATGGTTGAAATAATTTACAGTCCTACCAACAGTGGAAAAGGGTTCCTATTTCTCTGTTGTTTCCTGACTTTTTAATAATCACCATTCTGACTGGTGTGAGATGGTATCTCATTGTGGTTTTGATTTGCGTTTCTCTAATGGTTGATGATGTTAAGCTATTTTCATGTGTTTGTCTTATTTGAGAAGTATCTGTTCATATTCTTTGCCCACTTTTTAATAGGGTTGTTTTGTTCTTGTAAATTTATTTAAGTTCTTTGTAGATTTTTGATATTAGACCTTTGTCAGATGGATAGATTGCAAAAATTTTCTCCCACTCTGTAGCTTACCTGTTAGTGCTGATGACAGTTTCTTTTGCTATGGGGAAGCCCTTTAGTTTAATTAGATCCCATTTGTCAATTTTGGCTTTTGTTGCTATTGCTTCGGTGATTTTTGTCGTGAAATCTTTGCCTGTGCTTATGTCCTGAATGGTATTGCCTAAATTTTCTTCTAGGCTTTTTTATATTTGGGTTTTACATTTAAGTTTTTAATCCATCTTGAGTTAATTTTTGTATGAGGTGTAAGGGAGGGGTCCGGTTTCAATTTTCTGCATATGGCTAGCTAGTTATCTCAGCACCATTTACTAAATAGGGAATCTTTTCCCCTTTGCTTGTTTTTTTTTCAGCTCTGTCAAAGATCAGATAGTTGTAGATGTGTGTAGATTATTTTGTAAAAAGAAGAGTATGGCGCTGGTTTTCCTCTCAGATATAAAACATATTTTAAAGCCACAATGCATAAAACTGAGGAAGAAATATATAAAAATAAACAATGGAACAGAATAGAGATGATAGAAATAGGCCATCCCTGGAACACTTATCTGAAAGAAATAATACTGGTAGAGACACAACATAGGTCCTGTTTGAAGCCTGAAGGCAAGGAAATGTGCTTACTGGGTATTTGCCAAGGAGATACAGGGCTTGACAGAGAAGAGAAATCCCAGAGTTAAATCAATTTGTTAAAAAACTGAACACTAGATGAAAATTTATTTCTTCTTAGCCAAAGTGGTGAGTTTTTTGTTTTTTTTTAGAAAAGTTGTCTCCATAATTGAAAGAAATTTTTAAAATGAATTCATTTTTTATTGACAAAAAAAATTGTAGAGAGAGAGAGAGAGAGAGAGAGAGAGAGGCAGGGTCTCATTCTGTTTCCTGGGCTGGAGTGCAGTGATGTGATCATGGCTCACTATAGCTTTGACCTCCTAACCTCAAATGATCCTCCTGCCTGAGCCTCCCAAATTACTAAGATTACAGGCATGACCCAGTGGCCAACCAGACAGTGCTGGGATTACAGGTGTGAGCCACCATGCCTGGCATAAATATTTATTCTATACAGAATGATGTTTTGAAATATGTATACATTATGAAATGGCTAAATCAAGCTAAATAACATGTTTATTACTGTATGTAAGGAATCTTCACAAATTCATCAAAGATGCATATTTTAAAAACTATGTATGAATTTCAATTTTTTGCACCAAAATAAATTCTTATTAACTTGTTATTATGTGTTTGAACAGGAGCTAGTCTGAGGCACTAAGAAGAATAAAACATCAGTTTAAAAAGTCCCTATTTGACTTATGTCCAGAATCTACAAGGACTCAAACAAATCAGCAAGAAAAAAAAATCCCATTAAAACATGGGCTAAGGAGATGAATAGATAATTCTCAAAAGAAGATATACAAATGGCCAACGAACATATGAAAAAATGTTCAACATCACTAGTGATCAGGGAAATGCAAATGAAAGCCACAATGAGATATGACCTTACTCCTTCAAGAATGGTCATAATTAAACAATTAAAAAAAGATAGATGTTGGCATGTATGTGGTGAAAAGGGAACACTTTTATACTGCTGGTGGGAATGTAAACTAGTGCAACCACTATGGAAAACAGTATGGAGATTCCTTAAATAATTAAAAGTAGATCTACCATTTGATCCAGCAATTCTGCTACTGGGTATCTCCCCAGAGGAAAAGAAATTGTTATATGAAACAGACACTTGCACACTCATGTTTATAGCAGCACAGTTTGCAATTGCAAAAATATGGAACCAGCTTAAATGCTTATCAACCCATGAGTGAAAATGTGGTAATATAATATATATCATGGAATACTACTTAGCCATAAAAAGAATGAAATAGTTATTCACAGCAACATGGATGGAGCTGGAGACCATTATTCAAAGTGAAGTAACTTAGAAATGGAAAACTAAATATATGTTCTCAGTTATAAGTGGGAACTGAGCTATAAAGATGCAAATGAATAGGAATGATATAATGGACTTCGGGGACTTGGGAGAAGTGTGAGAGGTGGGCAAAGGATAAAAGGCTAGACATTGGGTACTGTGTATACCGCTCAGGTGACAGGTGCATCAAAATATCAGAAATAACTGCTAAAGAATTTATCTATGCAGCCAAAAACCCACCTGTTCCCCAAAAGCTATCGAAATCTTAAAAGGAAATCAATGTAATTCCCTGCAATGACAAATTATAACAGAAAACAATAAACACATCAAAAGTTGTGGGAACAGTATTTGATAAAACTTCACATTTGCCTATGATTCTCTTATTAAATCAGAACTAGCCTGGGTGTGGTGGCTCACGCCTGTAATCTCAGCACTTAGAACTAGGCTGAGGCTGGCAGGTCATGAGGTCAGGAGTTCGAGACCAGCCTGACCAACATGGTGAAACCTCATCTCTACTAAAAATACAAAAATTAGCCGAGTGTTGTGGTACATGCCTGTAATCCCAGGTACTCAGGAGGCTGAGGCCGGAGAATTGCTCGAACCAGGTGGGTGGATGTTGCAGTGAGCCGAGATTGTGCCACTGCACTCCAGCCTGGGTGACAGAGTGAGACTCTGTCTCAAACAAACAAACAAACAACAACAAAAAAACAAGAAAACAAAACTAGAGAACCTCCTCAATCTGACAAAGAATATTTATTAAAAATTTGAAAGAAGCTGACAAGCTGCATAATTATCAGTGAAATTTTATTACATTTGAGTCAAAATTAACAGAGGAACTAAGGTAAGGGAAATACAAAGTAAAACAACCTTGAAAAAAGGAAATTACTTCAATTACTACAAAGTAAAAGTTAAAAGTAAGAGAAAGAAAGTGTCTAAGATTCTTAAAAAAAAAAAAAAAGAGAACTAAAGGAAAGAAATATTTCCCTGTTCGAGCAATATGAATTCTGCTAAAACTGAAGCAAGAACAAACATCCAGTTTATGGTGAAGCTTGGGTGGAAGAATGGTGAAATCAATGAGGTTTTATGAAAAACTTATGAGGACAATATCCTCTTTCCCCAAATCGGCAGTTTACAAATACGTAACTTGTTTTAAGAAGGAATGGGATGATATTGAAGATGAAGTCAACAGCAGCAGATTGTCCACATTGTTTTGCCAGGAAAAAATTCAATTTTTTTTGGTCTCAGTTGGTTCAGCTTACACAATTCTGACTGAAAAATTAATTTCCATTTGAAAGGTGCTACAACCGTTTCACCCAGATCAATTGCAGACAGGAGCAGAGCTTTCAATGGGAATTTTAAACAAGTGAGACCAAGATTCTGAAGTGTTTCTTCAATGAATTGTAACAAGAGATGAAACATGGCTTTATTAGTGTGATTCTGAAGACAAAGCACAATCAAAACAATGACTGCCAGGAGGCCGAAGTGGTCCAGTCAAGACAAAAGTGGACTGGTCAAGAGCAAAGGTCATGGTAGCAGCTTTTTGGAATGCTCAAAGCATTTTGCTTGTTGACTTTCTGGAGGTCCAAAGAACACTAATGTAACCAAGTCCAATCTTGTATTACTTGCTACACGACAGTCAAGAGACAAGGTTTTGGGGCAAGGAAAGCCACTTTTTTAGAAGAGACAGAAAACCAAGAAGATGGCAGACTAACATCCTAAAGAACCATCTTAAAATAGTACACATTTCAGCCTCTTTTTATGTTAAGGGAAGGGGAAGAAGAAGGGGTTGATGTGAAGAGACAGATGATGACTACAGAAATTCAGGCACCAGTGAGGGTCCAAGGAGGTTGAAAAATTTCTTTGTGCTTGATCAGGTCACAATGTTCCTATAAGTCTTTAACAAACGTTTTTACTCGAGTTTAAACTCTCCTTATCTCTTCAGGGGTTAGTTTGGGGAAAGGAACTGTTATCATTTTCTCTAAAGTTGAACTATAAACTAAATTATTCCTATAATTAGCAGGTCTACATGCAAAGCTAAACAGAAGCTTTTAAGCTAAAGGATATTATCACAGGGGATGGTGAGAGGCACAATTGAGTCAGTCATGCTAAGCCTCCCTCCACTGTTAGAATAACATCAGTTTATGATGAGAGTGTTTTGGGATAGTTAACAAATCTCTAGCAGAAAAATACCCAAGAAAGCTTCATTATAGAATCTTTCCCCACCACAACAATGCTCCTGCTCATTCCTCTTACCAGACAAGTGCAATTGTTGAGTGTTTCAATGTGAAATCATTGGACATCCACTTTACAGTCCTGCTTTGGCTCCTTCTGACTTTTTGGGTTTTTTTAAATCTTAGTTTAAAGTGCCCTCATTTTTCTTCAGATAATAATGTAAAAAAGACTGTATTCGCATGCTTACATTCCCAGGACTCTCAGATCTTTAGGGATAAACTAAATGGCTGGTATTAACTCCTACAGAAGTGCCTTGAACTTGATGGAGCTTATGTTGAGAAATAAAGTTTATATTTTTAACTTTTAATTCAATTATTCACTAATGTAAAAAATTCTCCTCATATACCTGTGTGTGTGTGTGTGTGTGTGTGTGTGTGTGTGTATGTGTGTGTGTGGTAAGAATACTTAAAATCTACTCTCTGCAATTTTCAAGGAAGCAATTTTTATTTTTGGAAGTTGTCAGCTCTGGGTGAAATCACGAAGCCTGAAATACTTTGTCTCTTGAAAAAATTTGATTTTTTAAAAGACATTTTTTCTTATAATGTATAGGCCCTGGAAAAAATTTCTGACATTTGGGAAATCTTATTTTAAAACTTCAAATATCTGACAAGATTATTTAAACTCTCCAGTTTCCATTTCTTCTATATTTTTTAATTTGACATCTGTCAAAGCTCAACCAGTCAAAGACTACGCAGCTCAAATCTGTAGTTTGACAAAATCAGATTTATTGATTTGCAGGGGAGACAGCACACTTCAGAGAACCTAAAATGTGCACTCTAGAAGGTTGAGGTTCCTGCTGTAGGGTTCTGAGCAAGCTCTAACGGAATGGAGATCATCTCTGGGTTGGATACTGTTTCTGTGGCAAGATTAGGAGAAGTGAGAATTAGCTAGGAACTGGGTACTGGCTTGAGGTGAGGGCAGTTTAGCAACTAGATATTCCCAATAATAGATAGATATAGCAGAGCAGGTCTAGAGGTGTCATAGGTAACAAAGCAGTGGTCACTCAAGGAGAGAATTATGATGGCATTTTATAGCAGCTACAAAACCTTGGAAAAAACATTTGCTGTTAACTTTGCAGCTGCCTTTAACCATCTGTCCTCCCTGCCTGATTAACAGCAGGGCTGCCCTTTTCTTTTCAGTACTTCAGTCTCAGAGAGGTTTTTACTTGTTCACTTTAATAGAACCAACTTGACTTTATAATTCTCCTGTTTGTTAGAGCTTCAGAAGATAGCCACGTCATTTGGTAACAATCTTATTTTGACAGTACAATAGGAAAAATAGTGTGACTTTTTGTACTCGTTATTCAAAATTAAGCTATGAAGACACAGACTAATGACTAGGAAAATTGAGGGCCAGACTGTATAGAGTTTGGTTTCTAGTTTCAATACAAAGGAGAGAGAAATGAAAACCCTGGAGACAAGTTCTAACAGTGGATCAGATACGTGGCCAGGGCACTAGCCTTAGTCAGAGCTGGGCCACTGGTGAGAGTGTGAGGGGAGGAACCTTTCAAAAGGATGAAGAACTGAGTACATCATATTGTGTCATTTCTTGATTGCCTTTTCCACATAGCTCTTTATCTGAGCAGACTGAGGTCTCAGTCATCAAAATGATTCCTCCAATGTCTTTCATTCCATTCCCTGATTTTTTTTTTTTAAGAGATGGGGGTCTCCCTCTGTCGCCCAGGCTGGAGATCAAAGCTCACCATAAGCATAACTTTTGAGTTCAAGCAATCCTCCTGCCTCAGCCCTTGGAGTATCTAGGACTGCAGGTATGCACCACTGTGCCTGGCTAATTTTTAATTTTTTTGTAGAGGCAGGATTTTGCTATGTTGTCCAGTCTGATCTTGGACTCCCTACCTCAAACTACTCTCTCATGTTGGCCTCTCAAAGTGCGGGGATTACAAGCATGGTTCGCCTGGCCATGGAGAGGGGGCAGTTCTAGTAACAGGCTCAGAGGAATCAGGTTACCCTCCAGCATTGTCCTGATCTCCTTCTTCCCATCGTTTCACCCCAGCCATCTCCTAATCTTCCATCCCTCCCCACTCCCTGCTCCAAGCTACCTTCCCACCTCCCACTCCCCCGTAAAGACTGATTGCAAAATAAAAACACAAAGAAATAACAAGACGTATCAACATTCTGTTTGTACATGAAGTATATGAATATGTATATTACATATTCATACCAGAAGATGTAATATCTTTCATATTCTGCTGTGTAAGAAACAAATGGTAAGATTGATTGTGGATGAACCTCTTTGAGGGGCTGCTGAAACTGGAACTAGGACAATGCAAAATTGGCACATTAAAGTGTTTACGTAACTATTAGATACATTCAACATAAAATTCCTAGGTAAGCAAAAAAGCATCTGCCCAAGGAAAGAGCATAGAGAATAATCAAAACAATCTCTAAGTGAACATAAACTAAAATTAAAGGGTAGAAAATTGAGATGAGGATGAGTGAATTCATTATGTAGACACAGAATCTTATTAAACATTAAGGGAAAGAACTAGAATTACTTTCTGGGAAATGCAGGTGCTCTGGGATATCAGCATTTTGAAAGCACAGCTATGTCCACAGTTTAGTAGACAAATGATCTTGTAAAGTGAACTACATTATAGAAAAGAGAATGGAAAAGGCAATAAAGAGAACACAGTGACAATTTGATTGTGTCATCTTTATAATGTTATGTATTATTTGTGGAAGTTCTGTTGGTTTGTGGGAGAGAAGAAACAACAGTTTAATCAGTGTTGAAACGTGTAGTCACCCTATGTATGCTTTTGTTAGACATGACTAACATTTGTAATCTCTATTAGCAGCATACAGGGAGATTCTTATTTCTTATTGTGAAATATTCTATTGTAGGAGGGAAAGAAAAAGAGTAGGATAAAGAAAAATGTTCTAGAATTGACCATAACTGAAATGGTTAGAAAACCTAACTAAGCCCAGGCTGCAATGATAATGTAAGAAATTTGCCTTTTTATGTTTGGATAAATGCAATTTTAAAATAGTGTTAAAGAAATAAGAACAATGTTAGCCAATTTGTGATTAATATGCATATAGATAGTATATCAAGTCTAAGAAAACACAAAGCTGAAATATTCTGTTTTAATTCACCTATTCACAAAGTATTTTTCTTTAACATTAAAGGAATATAATTAAAATCAATGACTTATAGAAAAGGGTGTTAAGACTTCTAAAGAGGCTGGTTGTGGTGGGGCATGCCTGTAATCCCAGCACTCTGGGAGGCCAAGGCAGCTGGATCACTTGAGATCAGGAGTTTGAGACCAGCCTGGACAACATGGCAAAATTCCATCTCTACTAAAAATAGAAAAATTCACTGAGTGTGGTGGCAGGCACCTGTAATTCCAGCTACTCAGGAGACTGAGGAATCAGTTGAACCTGGGAGGTGAAGGTTGCAGTGAGCAGAGATCATGCCACTGCCCTCTAGCCTGGGTGACAGTGTGAGTCTTTGTCTCTCTCTCTCTCTCTCACACACACACACACACACACACAAACACAAACACACACAACTTATAAAGGAATTTTTTTTAATACTTGAAATAATTACACTATGAAGAAATATGAAGATTTACTTGTCATAAAGAGCAAATGTTTACACTAAAGAAAAAAATAGCTAAACTTTTGTGACATGTACAGACAAACCTGAATTTTTAAAAGATATTCACAAATTAAATATAAGCTACCTGATTTACAAAAAGGTGACTGGCAGGAATTAGGTATGAGCTTTGGCATGTGAGATTGTTAATGAAATTACATTCAATTCATGAAAATGGAAATTTCATATTACTCAAATTAGTAGATAATTTATAAGTACACACTGAATGCTAACTGTAAACACAGTAATATGCAAGTTTATCTTTAAGGAGAAAAAATCTTACTGGTTGTTTATAATCACACATTCAAGATAATAAGAAAAAATAAAATAGCATTGACTAATTTCATAAACATTGAAGAAAAACAAAATAGAAGAGTAACCATGGCAAGAACTAAATGGAGCCCAATTCTTCCTGATGGCTTAAAACACACTTTCCTTTGTGTCCTTTCATTTTCTTATTTGCAATAGATTCCTTAGGTATTCATAAAACGTTTTTACACCCTTCCTGGTTTAATATGAGGTTCACTCTTTTATCATGGAATTTTAATATTAATGACAGTTTTGGAAAATCCTTCTCTGAAAAATTATTTTGAGAAGAAAGACTTTCTATGCATAAATATCTAAAACCAGCAATTACAGTGACATCTCGGGGGAAGTTTGAGATCATTTTCTTCAGAGCAGCTAAAGAGCCTTTCAGCAGCATGTCCCTGGGGGTTGCACTGAGGAGCTGAAGTTTCCCTGGAGAATATGATAAGAATGAAGACTAAATTTTTATTTTGGCTTTAGGAGTGACAATACTTCCTTCTGGAGTTTAGAGAATTCAACTTAAATTTAGTCAGCCATTTCTGCCCTAAACAATGCTTGGATTGCTAAAGAGAGAACAAATAGAAAGAATACTGACACATCATAAATAAAGCAAAATAAAACAACATTTTTTTATCTCCCATCACCAAATTTTCATTATCACCACAAATATTTAGTATGTTTTTCGTTTTTAAGAAAAATTTTTTTCTTTACTTTGGTTCATATCATTAAATATACTGAGGGTTTTTTTTTTTCATTTTTACTTTCCATGCTCTATTCTATCACAAAAATTGGCAACAGATAGAACTGGGCTGAATCCATCATTTATAAATAATTGCAGTGATAAAAATGATTTTTGTTTGAATAGCTCTTTATAGTTTTTGAAGTACTTAGCTCTATCTTGTCTCATTTCACAAAATCCTTTGAGGTATGTATGGCACTTGATCAAGTATCCCTTTGACCTATGAGGAGATCAAGGCACAGACTGGTTAGTGATGAGTTAAAAATCAAGAGCGATATTAGGATGAGTAAACCTTCTGGTTCCTAGTCTCAAGTTCTGAACCACAGTTCTGAGCCACAAGCTTTCTCATGGTGCTCCTTTTGTGCCTGTGGCTTCCTGTGGCAGGTGTTTAGCTGGAAATTCCGGGTCCTTTATTAAATGAATCTGAAAAGAATATCTTTACATCTGCTAAATGTGAAATAAAGTTATGTCGAGACCTGAAAAATCCAGGCGCCACATGGGTGACTGAGAGAGATGTAGCTATAATTAAGGCATACGTGACTCTGCCCTTCTTCCACTGCCTTCTGAGTGGCCTAGAGAAATACAACAATTGATCTTCAATTAACTAAATAAATGATTTTGAGCAAGAGTTACTTCTTATGGGCTTAGGACTCTCAGCTAGAATGAAGACTACGAATACAGCACCTAGCATAAGAGCTGAGTCAATATCCTCAGTTGAATTATGTCCTCCAATTCTGTGACTTCCAGATTTGCCTCCGGGGAGATTCCTAGCTTCCAGGCTTCCAAACCTTGCTACTGCTCCCTGTGGATAGACCAATGCCCTGTTTTTATAAATTCGTTTTGTTTTCTCAGGGAAAAGAGAAGGAAAATTTTCTATCTTGAAGCAGTGTATGATCTAAAGTAGCAGCTGTCAATCCTGACATTTAAAAACATACTCACATCTGGGTTCCATTCCAGAGATTCTGATTTAATTGAGCCCAAGCAACAATACCTTTTAAAGCCTTCAAATGATTTTAATATGTAGTTTCCTAACTAGTTCCAGGAAATCATAATATAATAGATATATTTTAGAGAAGCTTCAAAGAAAAGATCAGAGGGTAATGCAACACTACATGCATTTAAAACTTTAAAATATCACAGATTAAGAAGACATAAATGCTGAGGAAATGCCAATTTTGATAAGGGATTCAGGGTTGTAATGGGATTATTATTATTATTATTGAGATGGAGTCTTGCTCTGTCACCCAGGCTGGAGTGCAGTGGCGTTATCTCGGCTCACTGCAACCTTTGCCTACCAGGTTCAAGCAATTCACTGCCTCAGCCTCCTGAGTAGCTGGGATTATAGGCGTCCGTCACCATGCCTGGCTAATTTTTGTATTTTTAGTAGAGACAGGGTTTTACCATCTCGGCCAGGCTGGTCTTGAACTTCCGACCTTGTGATCCACCCACTTTGGCCTCCCAAAGTGCTGAGATTACAGGCGTGAGCCACCACACCCAGCCAGTAATGGGATTATTAATGCAATGGATTTTTAATTGAATGGGCGCCACTGTTCTGTTTGTCTCAAACTAAAAAAAAAAAAGACTTTAAATATCGTGTTTTTAAAAATTTTTAATTTATGTGGGTACATAGTAGGTGTGTATATTTATGGGCTACATGAGATATTTTGGTACAGGCATGAAATACAAAACAATCAAGTCAGGAAAAATTAGCTATTCATCTTCTCAAGCATTTATCCTTTGTGTTACAAACAATCCAATTATACTCTTTCAGTTATTTTAAAATATACACTTAATTTTATCATTGACTATAGTGCCCCTATTGTGCTGTCAAATACTAGGTCATTCTATTTTCTTTGTACACATTAATCATCCCCACCTCACCTTCAACTTCCTCACAATTGCCCAGCTAACTTTAAAAGCCTCTGGTAACCATCCTTCTCTTCTCTATCTCCATGAGTTCAATTGTTTTGATTTTTAGATCCCACAAATAAGTGAGAACATGTGATGTTAGTCTTTCTGTGCCTGGCTTATTTCACTTAACAGAATGACCTGCAGTTCCGTTCGTGTTGCTGCAAATGACAGGATCTCATTCTTTGTTATGACTGAATAGTACTCCATTGTGTATATGTACTACATTTTCATTATCCATTCATCTGTTGGTAGATGTTTAGGTATCTTTCACATTTTGCTTATTGTAAACAGTGCTGTAACAAACATAGGAGTGCAGATAGCTCTTCAATATACTGATTTCCTTTCTTTTGGGTACATGCCCAGCGGTGAGATTGCTGGATCACATAGCGACTCTATTTTTGTTTTTTTGAGGAACTCCCAAACTGTTCTCCATAGTGCTTGTACTAATTTACATTCCCACGAACAGTGTATGAAGGTTCCCTTTTCTCCATATCTTCACCAGCATATGTGATTGCCTGACATTTGATAAAAGCCATTTTAACTGGAGTGAGATGATGTTCTCATTGTAGTTTTGATTTGAACTTCTCTGATTATTAGTGATGTTGAGCATCTCACTATATGCCTGTATTCAGATACTTCAGACGTTCTTTTGAGAACTGTCTATTCAAATCTTTTGCCCTATTTTAATTGAATTATTAGTTTTTTCTTCTTATAGAGTTGTTTGGGCTCCTTATATATTTTTGTTAGTAATTCCTTGTCAAATGGGTAGTTTGCAAATATTTTCTTCCATTCTGTGGGTTGTTTCTTCACTTTATTGATTGTATATTTTGCTGTGTGGAAGCTTTTTAACTTGACATGATCCCATTAGTTGATTTTTGCTTTGGTTGCCTGTGCTTGTGGGGTATTACTCAAGAAATGTTTGCCCAGACAAATGTCCTAAAGAGTTTCCCCAAAGTTTTCTTGTAGTAGTTTCATAGTTTTAGGTCTTAGATTTAAGCCTTTCATTCTTTTTTATTTGATTTTTGTATATGGCAAGAGATAGAGGTCTAGTTTCATTCTTCCGCATATGGGTATCCAGTTTTCTCAACACTGGATATTAAATAAAGAGACCGTCTCTTCCCCAGGTTTTGGTATGCTGTGTTTCTATTATCATTTGTTTCAAAAAGTTTTTCAGTTTCTTTCCTAATTTCTTCATTGGCCCACTGGTCATCAAGGAGTATATTGTTTAATTTCCATGTGTTTGTATAGTTAAAATTCCTCTTGTTATTGATTTTTAGTTTCAGTCTATTGTGGTTAGAGAAGATGCTTGATATTATTTTATTATTTTGAATGTTTTAAGATTGGTCTTGTGACATAATATATGGTCTATCCTTGAGAAATATTCATGTGCTGAGGAAAATAATGTGTATTTTGCAGCTGTTGGATAAAATATTCTGTAAATATCTATTAGGTCCGTTTGTTCTATAGTGCAGATTCAGCCTGATGTTTCTTTGTTGATTTTCTGTATGGGAGATCTGTCCAATGCTGAAAGTAGTGTATTGAAGTCTCTGGTTTTTACTGTATTGGGGCCTATTTCACCCTTGAGCTCTAATAGTATCTCCCTTATATATCTGGATGCTCCAGTATTGGATGCATATATATTTACAATTGCTCTATCATCTTGCTGAATTGAATCTTTTATCTTTATATAGTGGTTTTCTCAGGTGGTATGCTTTAATTTCTTGCTTTTTATTTTTCGTCTATCCATGTTTTTCAATTTGGGGTTACCATGAGGCTTTCATATACTGTCTCATAACCCATTATTTTCAGTTGATGACAATGTAACACTAATTGCATATACAAACAAACAAATACACAAGAAGAAAATTAATAAAAACTCTACACTTTAACTTTGTCCCACTGATTTCTGTTGTTTCTCTTCACCTTATTTTAGTGTCTATGTCTTGAAAAGTTTTTGTGGTTATTATTTTTGATTGGTTTATCATTTAGTCTTTCTACTTAACACAGGAGTAGTTTTCACACCACCATTACAGTGTTATACTATTCTGTATTTTTCTCTGTGCTTACTATTATCAGTGAGTTTTGTACCTTCATATGACTCCTTCTTGCTCATTACCATTCTCTTCTTTCATATTGAAGAATTCTTTTTAGTATTTCTTGTGGGACAGGTCTGATGTCAATGAAGTCTCTCAGTTTTTGTTTGTCTAGGAATGTCTTTATTTCTCCTTCATGTTTCAGGAATATTTTCACCAGATCTATTATTTTAGGGTAAAAGGTTTTTCCTATGGCATTTTAAATATGTCATGCCACTCTCTCCTGGTCCATAAGGTTTCCACTGAAAAATATGCTGCCAGATGTACTGAAGCTCCATTGTATGTTATTTATTTCTTTTCTCTTGCTGCTTTCAGGATCTTTTCTTTATTTTTGACCTTTGAGACTTTGATTATTAAATGCCTTGAGGTAATCCTCTCTGGGTTAAATCTGCTTGGTGTTCTTGTATTTGAATGTGGATATATTTCTCTAGGTTTGGGAAGTTCTCTGATATTATCCTTTTGAATAAACTTTCTAATCCTATCTCTTTCTGTACTTCCTTTTTAAGGGCAATAATTTAGATTTTACAAATTGTGCTTTGGTAGAAGGAAGAAGGCTTGACCTAGTCACAACAGGTTAGAGACATAAAGGAACACTGATAAAACAAAAGTAGGAGAAGATCTACAAGAAATAATGATATTCAGATTTTTAAAATATGAGTTGGACCAAAAATATGAACAAAGGAGGTGATGAAGATGTGCGATGAAAATGGGACCTGTGGGGAGGGCTTTTAGCTCTACATAAAAATGATTCTACAATTACTCCACCTATTTCCTAATGTTTCAGAATCCAGTTCTTACAAGAGTAAATAATGGCTAGGCCAGCCTGACCAACATGATGAAACCCCATTTCTACTAAAAATACAAAAATTATCTGGGCATGGTGGCACATGCCTGTAATCCCAGCTACTCAGGAAGCTGAGGCAGGAGAATCGCTTGAACCCCAGAGGCAGAGGTTGCAGTGAGCTGGAATTGAGCCACTGTATGCCAGCCTGGGTGACAGAGTGAGACTCTGTCTCAAAAAAAGGAAAAGCAAATGTTGTTATTAATTTAATTGCTTTTTCCTAGATAGCTTTCAATACTTGGCAGCAGGGTGTAGTAGAAATAATACGTACTTGGGTCTCAGTCAGACCTGAAATCATAGCCTGACTCAGGCCATTTACTAGAGTGAAAAGGATCTTGAAATATTCAACTGTGCATCTCTTTCTTATCTACAGCTTCTGACCATTTGCTCAGTAAGCAAAAGCATCTTTGTTGCGTTAGAATTCAGTAGGACAAGAAGATAAAGAGAAATAACAGCTAACTTTCAATAGTTTTTTATTTTCAATCTGGACCTTTGAGCGTAAGAAGAGAAGGCTGCCTGGGGTGTAGAACAAAGGATATCTGGTACAAACATTTTTCTCTTCTCAAGGGGATATTCTATGAACGTCAGCAGGCTAGAGGAGGAGGAGAAGGGAAGGAAAAGGTTGGTAGTCTCCTTGTAAGAGGTCTGGGGAAAAGAAATCTTATAGACAAACAGTGGTGCATGTGCCCTGTGAAGAACTTTAAAAGATTTACTTGGACCCTCCTGCTGAGATTCTGGTGTAATACAGAGAGAGGCACATGCATGCATACATTTTGAAAGTCTCTCAGGTAGTTTTGACACACAGTTATTCTAATGTAAGACACAGCATCTAACTGAAAGTGGGCTCTCAATAAATGTTGGCCTTTCACTTTCTTCCCTTTCATTACTTCCACCATTACCCTCATGCCCTCATCATGTCAAATATATATTGCTACAAAAGCATCCTCATTAGTTTCTCAGGCTTTAACTTGGCTAGATAAAATTATTGCTTTTCTGTTGTCATCACTATGACTAAAAGCCACTGATGAATTTATTCCCACTTTTAAGGTCTCACATCTCTAAGTTTAATATTTTTCATAAATTCATGCCAACATGCCTACTCTGTCCTAATCAGCCCTTCAAATTCTCTGCTTTAGGTAAATTCAGCTACGTAAAATTAACCATAATATCAAACATCTCTTGTTTATTCAGTTAATAAGTTTATCATTTTTGAACTATCTTGTGCTCATTGCTTTATATTTATTATCTCATCAATCCTCAAAACAACCCTAGAAAACAGAATGGTAATGTTATTTTATCAATTAATGTTTTGTCAGTTTTATAAAGAAACAATTGTGCATTGGGCCCTTTGAAATCTTGTTCTTCAAAGTGTGGTCTGGACTAACAGCATAAGCATTGCCTTTAGAATTGCAGAATTTCCACTCTGGACCTACTGAATCTGAAACTCAGAAAAGGCAATTTAACAATATTCTTAGGTAATTCATTTGCACATTACAGTTTAAGAAGTTCTGCAAATGTAAATGCTTAGTTGGTTTAGCATACACTGTACATAAGGCTGTCAGCTATCTGTTGATTGAAGACAAGTAGTACTTATGTTAAAGAGAAGGGATTAGTGGTGACTGAAGTATATAAATAAAAATATTCATAATGTATGTTTATTTTCTATGGAGAAAAACATTAGGCATTTTCTGTTTATTGTATCATCCTGTGAGCAACAACAAAACACTAACTTGAATCATTTACTTTTGGACTATTCAACTCCAAAGACCCATTAGATAAAGCCTAAGGAATTTCCAGATGAAGGGTCACTATGCTTGATTAGTTTCATGACTACTGTATTAAGAGAAGTCACTTAAAAACTATCATTATAGCCTTTTAAAGAAAACTTGATGGAAAAGCTTCTTAACAACCATAACATCTGATTCAAAAATTAACTATAATCTATAGTACTATGATCTTCTTTTAAGAAAACCAAAGAATAAATGCCATTACTCAGTTTGACTACAAATAGTTACACACTAACTAATGCTAAATAAATATTGCAAAATAATTTCTATAAACATCATTATCTAATACTACTACCATAGTCCATTTTTGCTGCTATGATAGAATATCTGAGATTGAGTAATTTATAATAAAAAGAAGTTTATTGGCTTATAGTTCTGGATGCTGCAAATTCCAAGATTCAGGGGCTGGCATCTGGTGAGGGCTTTCTTGCTGTATCCTCTCATGGCAGAAAGTGAAAGGTAAAAGGGCAAGAGAGAAACAAGGGAGCAAACTTGCACTTTTATAGCAACATCAATCCCACCTATGAGGGTGAGGCCCTCATGGCTTAATCACTTTCTAAAGGTCCCACCTGTTAATACTGTTAGAATGGCAATTATATTTCAACATGAGTTTAGAAGGGGACCGACTTTCAAACCATAGCAATTACTGCTAGTTATTATTATAATAATTTGCTTTAACCACCTATTATGAATGTTTGTGTCTCTCCAAAATTAATAATTTGACACCCTAACCCTCATTGTGGCTGTATTTGGAGGTGGGGTTGAATGAAGATTTAATTAAGGTTAAATGAAGTCATAAAGGTGGAGTCCTGATCTGATAAAATTAGCATTTTTGTAAGAAAAAAACCTAGAGAGCTTGCTCTCTCTGGCATGTGAAGACACAGTGAAAAGGCAACCTTCTGCAAGCCAGAAAGAGAGTCTTCACCAGAAATCGACCCTGCCTTCCCTTGGTCTGGGACTTTCCAGCCTCTAGGACTGTGAGAAAATGAATTTCTGTTGTTTAAGTCATTCCATCTATGAAATTTTATTATAGCAGTCTGGGCAGTCTATAACACCATCAGTTATCAATTTTTCCTTCTGCTAACATCATAAAGAGAATGGAGTTAACTGTAGGTAGTTTCATTTCACAGAACTTTGACTCTTTGAAAATATGTGAACCAAGGTTTTCTTTGAATCACTGAAGAAGTTTTCCAGAGTTCCCACAAGTATACAAGTACTTTAAAGAGACATATTTCAAAGTCTCACTTATTGAGCATACAACTTCTAAACTTACCTGGTTTCATCTATTGCAGAAGATTAAAAACTAAAATAATGAAAAGTGTAGGTTGAGTATCACTAATCTTAAAAATCTGGAATCCAAAATGCTTTAAGATCTGTAACTTTTTGAGCACTGACATGCTGCCACTAGTGGCAAATTCCACATTTGATCTCATACGAGTTGCATGTATTACTAAAAACATTGTATAAAATTAGCTTTAGGCTAGATGTATACAGTACATATAAAACATAAATAAATTTTTTAGACTTCGGTCCCAACCCCAAGATATCTCATTATACATATGCAAATATTTCAAAATCTGAAAAAAAAAAAAAAAAAGAAATTTGAAACACTTCTGGTCCCAGGTATTTTGGATACAGGATACTCAACCTGTATTAGAGTCTCAACCTGTGTTAGAACTCAATCTGTACACCTCAGTGCAATAGAAGTTGGTGGATTTCTAGAGGAGGAAGAAACATAAAATCTAAAATGTAGTTTAAGAACTATATTTTAAAGTATAAATTTAAAATATAAATATATTTCATATACAATGTTATAAATTTATATTTATAGGTTATAAATAGAAAAATAAAATATAGATGTAAAATTTGTATTTTACAAATATTAAAAATATAAATATAAAATTTATAAAATAAATGTATAATAATATAAATTTAAATATAATAGAAATTTAAAATATAGTTTACTAAAATAAACTTTAATCGTGAATATTCATAAGCAATCATCAAGACAATAATAATGGACATTGATTACTCTTAGTTTAAAGAGGCAAAAATGAGATAACTTTAATAATAATGATCTCATCTTATATTACCAAAACTCTATAAGGAAGGAACTGTGTTCCTCTGTTGTAGCATAGGGATAGCTCAGTGCCTGGGCAAGCACAATTGGCTAGAATTTATAATTATAGAATGAATAATAAAATAAATAGTGTTGCACCTTGAGACTGCAAGCCTAAGTTATCTATGTACGATGCAAATCTCAGTTCTTGACGTTTTACTTGCATTTCTATAAGAAGTAGTTTATTTGTGGAATATCAACAGTGAAAAGTTGTTTTACTAAGGCCTATATGCTATTATTTCTTTGTAATTTCTTTCCTTTACCGAGTACACACAGTACAAATGCACACAGTAAAAAATTCTAGTGTTTTTTCTGTAAAGTCCTAACCATTCACTGCTTTCCTTAGGGGAAACACAATTCCTTGGTATTTTTGATCCATTCTTAGCTACTAGTAAATGCAAGTAAAATTTAACTTTATTCCATTCATTGTTGTTTAGTGGATGTTGCTCTAAAAAAAGCAGGTGTTCTTTTTTTATGAGGCAAACTTGTTGTAATTAGAATAATTTACATCCCACAGATGAAATGCTGTCCAAAATTCAATGATCCAGAAGTGTTCTTTGAACATTAAAGTAAAAATGTGTATTGTTGTACTTTATTACTCCTTGATGAAATTGGATTTGGCAGGAGAGGAGTCTGGATTAATGCCAAGTTTATTCCCGAGTTTGCAATCAGAAAGCTGGCTGTACCAGAAATCAAGGAGGCAGCTTCTTGCGAGAACATTGGGCCAGAAATGGACATTATCAAGGGTTGGACAGAAGAAAGGGAACTAACATTTTTTCATCAGTAACAATTAATATAATGTGATATAAGGATTCCCGGACCTTGGCTCAAGACACCTGGGAATCCCCTGACTTTGTTTCTGAAGAGCTGCTTTACCTTGAGAAATTGCCTCAGTTTCTCTGGAAGATATTATCTTACCTACAAAATAAATTTTCAAAGATCTCTTGAAAGCCCATATTCTATAATTTCCAAAAAGACTGGATATAAGTTGTCTTAATGATTACAACACTTCTTCATTGACTGTCAAGTGTCATAGAATCTAAAGTATTACTATTGTGTTTGGACACAGAATAAATGAGATTTTTTGTTTTTTAAGACACAGGGCCTTAGTCTGGAATTCAGTGGTGCACTCATAGCTTATCGAAGCCTTAAACTCCTAGGCTAAGCTATTTTTCTGCCTCAGCCTCCTGAGTAGATAGGACTACAGGCACGAACCATTGTGTCTGGATTTTTTTAAAAAAATTTTTATAAAAAGTGTGTCTCGCAATGTTACCGAGGCTGTCATGAACTCCTGGTCTCAAGTGATCCTCTTGCTTTGGCCTTCCAAAGCACGAAGATTACAAGCACGAGCCACTGTGGCCGGCCCTATGAGGTTTTAAAGTGATGTTGAACATGTACACAACTACAAACACAGCCAACTCAAAACTGGGGCATGTGTCACACTCCCGGGTTTCCACCTAACCTCCAAAATTTAGGAATTCTCAGTGTATGCTTTCAGGATTTTTACATCTAGGTTTTGACCAAAGTCAGCTGATTTGATGTGTACATGCTATTTTTTGGCTCCCCAGAAGTTTATTGTACCTTGTGTGACTCTAAGTATATATATCTGCACATGTAGACTTTTTTTCTTTGCCACAGTCAGCAGCAATGGTGTCTTCTTGGATGTTATGCTCTAATGTTGGGAAGCAGTAGATTTAAAAAAAAAAACAGTATCAGACAAAGCTGAGATTGGAACCCTGTCTCTACCAGTTACCACTTTGATCTAAATCTGTTTTCTTCTCTGCAAAATTTAATAAATAATAGTAATTTTTTAGAGTTGATATAAACATTAAATGAGATTATCATTTAAAATATTTAGTTCAGTGGCTGACGTCAAATAAAACTTTAGTATATTCTTGTTATATTTATCATGATAATGTTCTTGGAGACCAGATAATTTTCTCTTTTTTCAATGTGCTTAGAAGTTGCCCCAAGAAATACATTTTTGTTTTCAGTTGGGTGAGAATTTGGTTGTTAGAGTCATATCATGGAAGTTTCATTTACACCCATGCTCCTCTTATTTCATTTTTAAAGTAGCAGCTTCATTGAGATAACATTCATATATCAAATGATCCACCAATTTAAAGTTTTGACTAAGTGATTTTTATTGTATTCACAAAGTTGGGCAACCATCACCACAATCAATTTTAGAATATTTTAGAAAAGAAAAAAAAAATCTCATGCCCATTAGCAGTTGCTCTTCTTTATCTCATTTTACTTGTCAAAGTGAGAAAAACAGTCTCTTACTTAGACTGCTTTTGGAATAAATAAATGGGTGGTGGATAGGAGGTGAGTATATAATGCAAAGAACCTTGAGATTAATATGCAAATATTTCAACAAAATAGATGCAATAAAATTCGCTGAGTTCTGCTTCAAATCATAGAGTAACAAATTCTGTGGAAAAGGAAGCGTAGTATTTCTTTCGACAAATAATACTATTATTATATGATCTATCATTCTTTTTGACAATTGTCACAAAAACATTCATAATTCTTGACTTAGTAATGGTCTTCTGGGAGTATATCCTTAAGAGATACTTAAAATTTGCAAAAAGATTTTTGCAAGAGTTAGGCTTTTAATTAGAAAATAAAAAGACACCCCCTTTTAAAAAGCACTCAGTAGGCCTGTGGCTAATGATCTATTGAGTCGTCAAGAAAGGGGAGAATGAAAACACCGCTTTTGGGTGAAGTGGCAGCATGTTGTGTCGTTTTGCTTCAATCAGTGGTGTGACAAGGCGTTAAAAATGAAAAAAAAGGAAAAGAAAAAGACATAAAAGATCTTCCTTTGCTCCCACTTAAACAATGGTACCCAATAAACCAAACATTTCATGCTTTTGTTTAAAACCACCATTTTGTAAAAATTCTGTTTCACAGGTACAAATAAATCTAAAAGAACTAAATTACTTCAGAGAGACAAAATCTTTGTAGGTGAGCAACAGATGGAGAACATTTCACCTGGTGCAGTTGCTGAGGCTAAGTTGGCATAGGTAGAAAAGCAAGCTTCCAAACCAAAGATAGTCTTTGCTTTGAGGAAGAGAAACCTGCTAAACCGCTGAGCTGGTATGAAGGCTTTACATCTGAGGAAGCTTCAAATGCAAAGAAAATGCACTTCCCCAGATAATTCTCTTACATGAGTATTTTATTGAGTAATCAAATATTGGGGTCAGGCCTGTAAAAGGAAGGATTTTATATTACCTTGCAATTTCATATTTAAAGGTCTCTTATTTTCATTGTTTTCTGAACTCAGAAATCTTGGGGTTGGTCTTGAAGACACGAAGTTGCATGATCTCACTGTCCTGCAGTGCTGCAACAATGACTAAAAGGAGTGACGGGTGTTAGCAAGGACAAGGGACAAGTGAAACTGTCATACATGGCTTTTAGAATGTAAAGTGCTACAAGTACTTTGGAAAATGGCTTAGCAGTTTGTTGTAAAATTAAACATACACTTGCTCTATAACCCAGCAATTCCACTCTTATTTGCCCAAGATAGATGAAAATCTATATCAGCAAAAACACTTGTACAAGAATGCAGCTTTCTTCCTCTCCAGTGTCCCCAAAGTGAAAAGAACCTAAATGACTTTTAACACATGAATGGGTAAACAAATTCATCAGTGGAATACTATTCAGCAATAAAGAGAAACTACTGATATATATGACAACATGGACAAATCTCAAAAAATATTATGCTGAGCCACAGAAGCCAGACATGAAAACATACTGGATGATTCATTTATATTTCATTTTAGAACAGGACAAACTAATATGTGGTGATAGAACGTTGACAAGTGGTTGCCCTGGGATGGAGAGTGGGGAGGAGAATGGGGTTAACTGCAAAGGTGCTGGAGAGAATTTTCTAAGGTGATAAAACTTTTCTAGATCTGTATTGGTGGCTATATGGTGCATTTGTCAAAACTTACTGACTTATGCAATTAAAATCTATATACTTTATTATACATAAAATAATCTCAATAAAATTGACCTTAAAAAATTTACTTACAAATTAAAATAAGTCTTCTGAACGGTAATTTGCTGAAAACTATTTATTTCAGTGTTCCTTAACACAGATAAACAAACCAATAAAGGAATTGGAACAAGCTATACAACTAACAGCTAGGCAACGGCATAGCAAAATTATGGTGCCTTAGTGTTCAATAACATTCTTCAGGGAAGTTGAATTCTTAATTATTAACACCATGTAGTAATACGGCAAATGTTTAGGATATCAACATAAACATTTAGCTAGACTAAAAACTAGAATTTTATAGATTGCTGACATTGAGATTAGTGAGACTCATAGATCTAAGCTCTACAACCATGGGAAAAAATCATAGTCATTAGTTTTAGCTGATTCTCTACCTCACTGATAATGTATAACCAAAATAACAAGAACAACTAGAAATCACACTGTCGGCAAAACTAACATAGAAGAATAGATCGAGCATGTCTGGCTTAAGTGATTACATTTGTAAAAGTTAATTGCCATTCTTTTGCAGTAAGAGTAATAAAAACTTTGTGGAAATTTGGCCTACTAAAAATTCTCATTTCTAGCCTTATTGTAAATATTACTATTTGTTAAATATTTTTCTAGTTTATTATATTACTAAGCAAATCAAACAGCATAGTGTTTATATATTTGTGGGCTTTTGTATAAATGATAGTATTATTAAAATTTAAAGAAGTCTTCAGACTGTGTATTTTATTAATGTCAGTTTATGTTTGCTTCCAAGATTAGCAACAGCCAATACTCGTGAAGAAGTATCTTATTTTTTCTTTTAGTTGCATTTATTTTAATGCTGAATTTACTCCTGTGCCATAAGTTTTTGTTTCTTCAGTTTCTTCTGGGATATCTTCTTCTTCTGGGCAACCTCCTCTTCTGGTTTAGGAACAATCTGTTTCTTTTCAGTAAGGATCATCTCAATGTGGCAGGGAGAGCTCATGTATGGCTTAATCCGACTATGAGCTCTGTAGGTCCAGCGGCGCTTCCTAGGTGCTTTCTTCATTTGGATATGCTCAATGACCAGAGAATCCATATCTAAACCCTTAAGTTAATGCATATGCAGCAAAAATTCTGCATTCTTTTTGGGCCACCAACCTTGTGTCCAGCCCCACTGCTTGGCCTGGGTATACCTGCCAACTCCACCATTGTAATGTCGGAATGGTACACACGGTTTCTGTAAAGTGACATCTTTCAGATACTTCATGACTTTTCATATATACATACCCTTGATGACCTGGGCAGTTTCACAAGTGTTCTTAAAGTGAACATGAAGATTGGAACCTCTTGATTTGCATGATTTTGTGGGGTTCTCCGTGTCAAGTGAATAGCAAACCATTTTCACAAATTACCTCAGGCCCCTTAGGGAAAGAGAGTGAAGAAATATCTTAATATAAGATATCCATCACATTTACATGAAAACACTAGGTGACCAGCATTTTTATTCTGATGCTCTTCCACTTCGGATCATTTCATCTCCTTAGGACCAATGTGCTCATTTTGTTTTGTTGTTTTGTTTTGTTTGCGTTCATTGTGGGCCAAGTTTGGTGAATTCTAATATATGAAGTGAAAAAGAAAATAGAACAAAAGACGTAGCTCACTGTTAGCCAAATTATTTAAAAAATTGTATTCATATGTACCTGGGAAGATTTTTATAAACCACGTTTTAGAGTCACCCTTAAAAGAGTTGTAATTCCTTTCCCAAAATATTTTTAGGGGCTACCTGTTTCTATTTCTGTATAAATTTAGCAATGCTGCCCATTGCTATAATTATAGCAGCCCACTTCTATTATAATTTTATTATTTATATTATTATTTTAAAGGCACTGCCAACAATTAAACACTTTATTCAGAAATATCATAATTAAGACAAGATTTTAGAGTACTTCAGTCTTTGGGATGATCAAAATTTAGTGCAGTGTACTGAGAACTGTTTATGAAGCCTATTGTAGCTGACTGCACCCTGCCCGGGTTCTCTAAGGTCTTAGGATTGCAGTCCACACCAGTAGACTTCCAAGGACAGCATGTATGTGTCTCTGAGTGTTTTCTCTGGCAGCCTGAGGCCACTCTGCTGTTGCTAGTAGCAGGCTGGAAGTTCGAGGAAATTTTCACTCTTCAGGAGCAGCACTCAACAGGATTTAAATACCCAGCTTTCTTGCCCTGCAGTCAGGACAAGGCTGAGGTTTTCTACTTGGCTCCCAAAACCCAAAATGGTAACGTGCTTAATGATACACTCCTGTCATTGTGTTAAGTTATTGCTGTTGTGTTATTCAAGTTGTCTGCATTTCCTGTTTCACTTTCTCACTCTGCTATTAGTGTTTTCTGGGGTCATCTCCCACGGAACTATTTACTCTTGAATCCCTTCTTCAGGATTTACTTGTCAGGGAATTCAAAGTAAGCCAACTGTCACATTTTCTCATCTGTAAGTTCTAATATTATTTTAAAATTATAAGTACGCTGGAGAAGAAAGAGTACAGAAAGGACACATGATGCCAACATTTTCAGAAAAATTAATCTCATGTCCATTGTGAACAGATACACCTCTTGGAAATACCTGAAATCACCTATATAAATTATGAAACAATGAAAATTATTTTATTTGTGATTATAATTCATTTTCACCAATATATAAAAAGAAAAGTCTCTATCATGCCATGTGTCTATTCATTCAGTCAAAAATATTTCTTGAGCACTTACTAGATCCTAAGTACAGTGCTAGGTTGTGAGGGTAAAATGGTGAATAATACTGATATCATGTCTATACTCATGAATCTTATAGTGTGATGTGTACCTGGTTATTAATCTGTCCTCCTTACTCAATGTTAAGCTATGGTAAATGGTATGACAGAAAATATGGGGACCTCGTTGAGTATGTGACAGGAGGAATTGATTTAATCTGGGTGTCCAGAGTATCCTTCCCTAAAGGAGTGAAGTTTGGGCTAACAGGTGAATCAGGAGTTAGCCAGAAAGGGGGCAGAGACACATCTGCAAAGAGCAGAGAATTCCAAGGTGTGGGGCTGTATCCTGAAAGTTCAGAAGAACTGGAAGATGGTCACTGTGACTGGCATATGGGGGACAAGAGAGAAAATGTACCTGGACCTTTCTTGCAGGCTCTGTTAAGGTAGTAATAAGAAATTCGTGCTGGGCACTGTGGCTCAAGCCTATAATCCTAGCACTTTGGCAGGCCAAAGTGGGCAGGTTGCTTGAGCTCAGGGGTTTGAGACCAGTCTGGCCAACATGGCAAAACCCCATCTTCACAAAAAATACAATAATTAGCTGGGTGTGGTGGTGTGTGTCTGTGGTTCCTGCTGATTGGAGCGTGAGGTGGGAGGATTGCTTGAGCCCAGGAAGCAGATGCTGCAGTGAGCTCAGATCCTGCCTTGGGAAATTATTAGATAATATAAATTGAGAAGTAAAATAGGATTTATAGTTTTAAACAGTCACTCTGGACAGTGTATTAGAAAACAAGCATAGATCACTTCAATGTTTAAAGAATTTGTTCTAAAGCCTAAAGCTAAAACCCAGATAGTTAAAAATGTCAAACTATTTTAAAATATATTGCTTCAACCTATTTATTAATATGTTGAGATTGCAAAGTGTCTCAACTGCTTACTTAAGAGTAGTTATAAAGGCCTAAACTGAGTAATCAGTAACAATGTCAGGATTATTTCTTTGTTCCAAATTCAAAGGCACTCTTATTTGCATTCAGTATATATATATATACACATGTGTGTGTGTATTCTTTTTTTTTTTTTTAGAGTGCCAACCGGAAGATTTGCTATTGAAGAGTATAGCAAAGTGAAAGGCCAACAACAAAACTGTATTTTCCATATTTGCCAATCACTATAAGACCTGTTCTTTCAAAACAATTTGGATTAGGTGAATTATAGCATTCCTATCTTGTATATGAATTACAGAGCTATCATCCTGCTACAGTTATGATTACATTCATTGTAAGACAGAAGGCCAAGCAATTAAAAAAGTTCTATAATACAATTTTAAAATGTATATGAAATCACCAATCACCTTTCTATTTTCTTTTCTTCCTCTCCTTTCTTCCTTCTTCCATCTCACCCTCCATATCCCCCTCTCTCCTCTGTCTTTGAAAATATAATAAAATATATTTGATAATACAAAAAACCACAAGCTATGCTATTTCAATAACTATAATGTAAACTTAAAGTAATTATTTGATTTTACCTTTGAAAAATCCTAACTTCAGTCATATTTGGGACAACAATTCTAAATCTTCATGAGAAAATGAAATATAGCTTTTTTATGATTTACAATCATTGATAATGGTTAACAGACTACAGCATGGTTTTCTTTTTTTTTCTATATGAATACTCTACTTTGTCTTTAATTCAGATTATGTAGAGTGCTGGAAAATGTTATATAACAAGATGCATTTGTAGCCGAGCGTGGTAATGCCTGCCTGTAGTCTCAGCTATTCTGGAGGCTGAGGTGGGAGGATTGACAGAGCCCAGGAGGATGAGGCTGCAGTAAGCCATAATTGCCTCACTGCACTCCTGCCTGGGTGACACAGCAAGACCCTGTCTATAAATAAATACATACATAAATAAGAAGATATATTTGAACAAAATTTGATTTAGTAAGTTTTCTTCAATTTGCCTAGTCACGATGGTATTTCACTGCATGCTTTATTTAATTATTTTTCTTTTGTTTTACTTAGCTAAATCAATTTTCTAGGCATGTTTTATGAGAAATGCAGTTGGATAAATTCTTTAAATTTTCTAAATGATTTATGTATGACAGTGTAAAGGTAGCTAGATTATGATAATTTTTTCACTCCCTGAAGATGACTATAATATTTAACCGCTGTGAAACGAAACTGTAAATTACAATCTAAATGGCGAAGAAAGAAGGAAAATCTGTCAAAACACATTCAAAATTGTTAAAGATATAAGTGGATGTGTCTGGCTAAACTAGATTTAGACCTCTTAAGCTTTTCTTAATTTTAGAAAGGAAAAAGAGCTTGATTTTTTTTTAATGTCCAAACAGAATAAAGCAAATAAGGCATTAACTTACCCAGTACTTCTGACATTATTTATTTTGATTATTCAGCCATATGTTTTATCTAATCAAATTATGAATAATTTAAATATGAAAAAGAAATTTTACTGCAAGAGGAAAATAAATTTTACTAAGAGATGAAACGAAACTGAAGGGAGTTCATAAATAAATGTTTTATTGGGATACCATAATTAGCAATGATAATAGCAATACATAAAGCATAACATGAGAGTAAAATGATTTTTCTTCCTGTTAGGCTGTAAAAAATGTTTTTAAGGGGACATTAATACCACTCCACTCTTAATGTAATCTTGGGCATCAGCTCAGGTACCTTTTCTAAAAGCAGTAAGCACTTAACACGGCATCCTTTAGAAATACATCAGTGGTATTGCTCCAGGGGAACTATGCATTCCAGTGAAAGGACTAAGTAGTCATTAGCATCTTTTATAGAGGTCTTCTTGGCTACTTTTACAGGAAAACAATGAGAATCTTCAGTAAATTGCTTGAGAAAATTACTTTTAAATGAAAAAACATATTGCAACCGGGAAATTGAATAAAAGTGCCAATTAATCAAAATTTCTGTCTAAGAAGAGATTAGACTTCAAGGTCAAGATGGCAAAAAGAACACAAGTGAAAATACTCCTTGTGTGCACTCTCTCTTTCTGTATGTGTACAGACATGTATATATCTCTTCCTTCTATGTATACATTATAAATCTATCATCTGATAGATAGATATTTCTAAGGTCAAAACAAGAAAGTAAAGTGTCCTAGATGTCTGGTTGCCAGAAACAGACAAGTAATGTACACCAGTGAGCCAGATGCTATTAGGCCCATGCAGTGATTATTACCTAGCAAATTTATGGTGGCTAAGGCCTCAGCACCTGCATAGAAACAGAAGCCAAAACTCCATACCCTGCATACAGAACTTGGAACCGTTGGTGAAGTTGGAGATGGAGTGCATTAAAAGTGGCAAAGGGAAATACTTCATAATGATAGAAAGAACAGTCAAAATCTTGCATTTACTAAACCAGAACTTTGTACTATGTAGAGCAAAGACTGACAGAATTGCAGGAGGAAAGCCCGGAATCTGTAATTCCAATGATATATTTTAATTCAATAACTAAGAAGTTGATAGATTAAGCAGACAACAAATAGGTATTAAAATATCCAAGCTTGACGAATACTGTTAGGCCAATGAACATTTTAGAGAACTATTCCCCCAACTAATAGGGAATCAGTAATTTTTAAGTACATACTTTGCCTCTTTATAAAAATTAATCATTACTTTTCCCAAAGTTTTAATAAATCCAAACAAATTTAACTGTCTACAACTCTTTAATTAAAATAAATAGAATTAGGAATCAGCAACCAAAGATATCTAACAAACAATAATTTGCAAAATAAAATATTATATTGCTAAATAATACATGTTGCTGATCAAATAACAATGGAGATTTTTTAATATTTAAAAATAACAAGTAATAGAAGCACTTTATGTCTTAACTAGTGGCCCTAAGTCAAAATTTGGATAAGTATGTATAATTTTATATTTATTAATTAAAAGATAAGACAAATTGAGAATAAATATATTTGATGTTCAAAAGCTAGAAATGTAAACTGAAAGAAAGTAGAGGAAGAAATAACAGTTTAAAAAAGAACATAATAAAATAAAAAATAACAAAACAGAAGCAACCACAGTAAAAAAATCAGAAATGAGAATCAATCACACTGAGATAATTTATTGCAACAATAAGTAAAAAACATTTTTTGAGCATGTTAAACAAGAGAAAAAGGACCAAAAATAGCCTTAGGGTTGAAAATAAAGACATAACCTGAACTTACATTAGACTTTTAAAAAATTTTGATAGATTATAATTCATAAATATATGTAAACCAACAGGAAAGCACAAATGAAATTGTAATTTTCTTAAAAGATTAAATTATGTAAATCAAGGCAAAAGGAAAAACAAAAGCAAAATCATGTGCCTGTAATTGCAGCTACTCAGGAGGCTGAGGTGGAAGCGTAGCCCAGAAGTTTGAATCCAGCCTGGGTAACATAATGAGACCTCATCTCTGAAAAACAAGCAAACAAAATGTATAAAAAACCAATATAGGCTGGGTGCGGTGGCTCTTGTCCGTAATCCCAGCACTTTGGGAAGCCGAGGCCGGTGGATTACCTAAGGTCGAAAGTTCGAGACCAGCCTGACCAACATGGAGAAACCCTGTCACTACTAAAAATACAAAAAATTAGCTGGGCCTCGTGGCGCATGTCTGTAGTCCTACCTATTTGGGAGGCTGAGGCAGGAGAATTGCTTGAACCCTGGAGGCGGAGTTGCGGTGAGCCGAGAGTGTGATTGCATTCCAGCCTGGGCAACAAGAAGGAAACTCCGTCTAAAAAAAAAAAAGTATTTCCCTCAGAAGGAGACTCCAACTCAAGTATCTGAATGCAAGTGGTTTATGTAAGAGTTGAGCTCCGGAAGTACTGACAGGGGAGTGGGGAAGCCTGGCTGGTAAAGTTCAGGCAACACAGGGATCAGTCTTTCGATGATCCCAGTGGAGACCTGTGCAAGGCCCTGTGGAACGCTCCTCAGAATCATCCTACCTCAGGAGCAAGGAAACTGAGGGATTTATTCTCAAGTGCTCCTCTCTCATTTGCTAAGGTTTTCTCATAGGGGTGTTAGTTCCCTAGAACTTTTTGGCCTGGTCTGTCAAGGAGCCACAGAGAGTTCTCAGCAAGGGAAATCACGTGCTTGCGGAAAGTTGCTGTTGGTATACACAGTGCAGATGAGTCATGGGTGGGGCCGTCTATGTGTTTTAAAAAAGTCTCAGCAGAGTGGCTAAGGGAAAGTAGCAATGGAGATTCCTCATCACAAGGTGCCCAACATGGAAAGCCTCTCTGTCCGTCAGGACCTGAGAGTCCTCTCTACCCCTCAACCTATTAGCACTCAGGTCTTGCCATTTCTTATTAGAGCTAAGAAGTAGGACAAATCACTTGGGCTTAGAGTAATGAGAATAGATTTTTTTTTTTTTGAAATGTGAACTATGAGCAGGGCAAAATTTCAGTGAGTAGCAATAAACGAAGAGGACATTCCAGGTAGAGAAGAAATATGTACATAAGATGGCAAAAGGGCAAAAATGAGAAGGTCCGGCATATGCCTTTATATTGAGTGATACAGACTGACTGGAGAAGAAAGCTTGATCACGTAGGTGGTGTGTATGGCAAGAAATTTCAGTGGCTGGTGATAGGAAAGATCTGCAGTATGACTTTTCCTTTACCTTTAACATGGTTAGCCACTTTAGATAAGGAAAAAACAAAGAAAGTGGCTTTATGAAAAGTTAAATCTTTCAGTGAGGTCTAAAGATGGATCTTAGGGCAAAGAGTTGATATTTATGAAGTATGTAAATATCTATAAGTAAACTGACAAATACCTCTATTTGAGTGGGCTATAGTGGGGAATAGAAAAAAGAAACAACACAGAAGAGAATTCTATGGAATTTTAGAAGTGGAAGGTGTGTTAGCATGTCTCCCACTTCCCTTCCATTATGAAGATCAGGTAACTGAAGCAGAAAGGGGAAGTGTCTTATGTTTAGTCACAGGGCTACTTAGTAGCTGTGACAAGAATAGATTTTGAAAACTTGACTTTAGGGTAGGCTATTTTTAAATTCAAAGGCTCCTTCTTCCAATGATCAACGAATGATTTAATAGTGGTTGTTACAATTATGATTTCTGTTCCCCTTTCTGGTTTGAGGCTTAAGAAAGAAAATAAGAAATAACTGCCGATCTTTCTTCTCGTCTCATCCACGTAAGTTTTTTGAGCTTGGTAACTGGTTAGACGTGAGATTTGGAATCAAATAAAAACTGCAAGACAAATGTTTGTTTTTAAGCCTTAGTGACTGAGAAAACAAAACTGATTTTGATTGACGAAACTAAACTGCTTTTGCAGAAGTTAAGACACCACCTTTGAAAGACAAACTCATTGCTGAGTCTGAGATGACAGCAGGATACACGTGTATGTATGCCCAGCATTAAGATGGAGCACATGGCCAGGAAGATTTGAAATTAATCTGCTTAAAGGTGCCTATTTTAGTCATATATCCATTGCTTTTGAATACGATTTTTTAAATTATTTAGTCAATTTCTCTTCTCTATCCTGAAAGAGTTAAGATTGAACAGAAACTTCCTAGCTATTTAACTTTAGACTGTTTGATTAATTTTTGAGACCTAGTTGCTACATGACACCACCTGCATCACATTTATAATTTTATAGTTAGACAAACTTATTTTTTTAAAAAAATTCACAGTGTAATATTTGAATTTCTGGAAAATTGATGTAGATATGTAATTCCATGACATTGCCAAATAAATCATACACAGTCTTTGTTTTTTATTAAGCACAAATTATATAACCTTCTTATTCTTTGGAGAAAGTTTAATATCTTAAAATAATTATTTTTTAAGTGTGTCTGAATTTCTGCTCTATTGACTGTCATGAAATTATTTTTTTTACTTTGAATTATTGTCTCATTTTCTTCCTTTTTCCTTCCTTCCTTTCTTCCTCCCTCCCTCCCTTTTCCTTCCTTCCTTCCTTTCCTTTTTTTCTTTCTTTTTTTCTTTCTTTCTTTCTCTTTTCTTTCTTTCTCTTTATTTCTCTCTTTCTTTCTTTCTTTCTTTCTTTCTTTCTTTCTTTCTTTCTTTCTTTCTTTCTTTCTTTCTTTCTCTCCTTCCTTCCCTCCCTCCCTCCTTCCTTCCTTCCTTTCTTCCTTCCTTTCTTTCTTCCTTCCTTCTTTCTCTTTCTTTGTTTCTTTGTTTTCTTCTTCCTTTCTCTTAGATTTTTCTTTTATTTGTTCCTGCAGCCTCTAGGTTATATAACTGCTACTTATTTTTTCCCAGGCACATTAAGCTTTTATGGCTATCAGTGAGTATTTGTTAAGTATGTACTTTGAATAGAGAATGGAATACAGTATGTGTTTAGAAAATGCTTGTTTTCTAACACAGACAAGCTGAAGAATTTTGAAATGTAACAAATAACAAAATAAAGCTTCTAACATATATCAGGTATTCTACTAACACGTTCTTCAATCCAGAAAACAGTTTATAAATTAAATATTATTAATGACACGTTAAAGAAAAAGAAATTAAGATACATACAGATTAAACAACTTGCCAGTATTTACATGATTACTAAGTGACAGAGCCCCCATGTAAACCAAGATCTTTATTCATTTACAAATTCAAAGATTAGGAAAAATTGATCCTGCATTTCAGCATGACAACACTTGTGTTGGTGCTTACCAAGCTACCCACCACGCCTCATTGTCTTCTACTGGGCATGCTTTCCTCATTGTGGAATCTGCCTAGTCTCCCATTGAGCCTAGTAACAGCCCAGTAGACTTAGGCTAACCGTATTTCAAAAATCCCTCTAGGGATTTTCCAGCTTTCTGGAATCCCCTCCCACACGGTGGGAGCTCCCTCCAGGATTTCCCCTCTGGAATCCCCTTTCATATTCTTCATGGAAGCCTTTCTCCTCTTCTCCTTTCCTTCTCTTTTCTCTACCTAAATAAAATCACCTTTCTGAAAAAAAAAAAATCCCTCTAGGGTAGTTCCCAAAGTTGTAAACTTCTAAAAAGTTTTAACATTGATATGGAGTTCCAAAAAAGACAAGGACAAATCTGTACGGCCCCTTGGAATGCCCATTTTTCCATACAGTTATCTAGGAAAGCTTATGAAGCCTCTTCTACTACAAGAATCTCCTGATGAAAAAGAAAGAAAGAAGAAATTCCAAGGTTATCTGCATTTGTGAATTACTCATGTTGTAAGAAACTCTAAAACAACTCTAGGGAATGGCTGTTCTAAATCTATTCACCCTACAATTTAATAACTCATAGAGAATTGAGGTGTCAATGCATTCAATGACAAATATTTATTCAACACTCATTGTGAACCTTGCACTGTGCAATGTGCTGGAGATTCCTTGGAAAACTGATTGAGTGTGATATCTGCTCTCATGTAGCACAGGTTGGTGGGGGAACAAAACAGTAAACAAATAAGCAAATAAAACTATATTACTGCAGATTGTGAGAAGTGATGGAACAGAGTGCTGTGATAAGAAATGATATAAAAGGATTCATTTTAGTTTGGGGGTTCAGGGAAGGTACCTTTGAGGATATGACATTGGAGCTGAGACCTGAAAGATGAGAAGGAGCCAGAGGATAGGGAAGAAGAATTCTAAGCACAGGTAATTGTAAGAGCAGTGTGAACTGGGGAGAAAGATTGGGCCTGTTCCAAGAATGGATAGAAAGCTAAAGTAGATGAAGCTTCCTGAAAAAGAAGGACAGCAGCAGAAAATGAGGTAATAAATTATTGTCAACAGTTTAGTTCATAAATTTCACCAAAATTTTCTGGCATATTTGCAGACTACAAGACACCCAGGAGATTCTGCAGGCTTTCTATTGTTTAAAAGTGAATAAAAAGACAGACATGCCAATAAAAAATAAAGGATAAAAGATTTGAACAGACACTTCACAAAAAAGTTAGAAGATGGTCAATAGCATATGAAAAGATGCTCAACATCATTATTCAGAAAGAAAATGCAAAATAAGACTCCCAAGAGATAACACTACCCATAAAAATGGATACAGCTATAAAAACTAATGTCGTGTTGGGAGAGACATGGAACAACTGGAACTCTTGCACACTGCTTATGGATACAACTACGTTAGAAAATAATGTGGCAGTTTCTTATAATGTTAAACATATACTTACCTTATGATACAGCAATTCCACTACTACATATTTGCCCCAAATAAGTGAAAATATATATATACATACAGAAAGCTTGCACACAAATGTTCATAGCAGCTTCTTTGGTAAAAGCCAAAAATTAGAAGCAATGCAAACGTCCATCAACATGTGGAATATTAATACAATAGTATATTTCTTAGCAATAGGAAGGACACACTCGCACAGACAACTATATGGATGAGTTTTAAAAACGTGATGAAAGAGCAGATATATGCACAACATGTACACGTATACATAACATGTCATACATAACATGTGTGTGTGATGATTGCATTTATATGAAATTCTAGAATGGACAAAACTGTGTAGTGACAGGAAGTGAAAGCTGATGAGGCCAGCAGTTGCCTGGGTGTAAGGGTAGGAAAATGTTGCTGCAAAAGGTCACAAGGGAACTATTTGGGGCGATGCAAATATTCTAAATCTTGATTGTGATGGTGGTTATATGGATATAAATGTTTGTCAGGATTCATTAAACTGTAGTTAAAGTGGGTACATTTTTTAAAAATGAGTACATTTTGTTGTGTGAATATTATACCTCAATAAAATTTGTTTAAAAAACAGTGAATGGATTTGTTTCCATTAATGTCTATCATTATTGTTTATAATGATAATGTGTAACTAAATAAACATATAATGTGTTTATCATTATATGTTTATTTAGTTACTCCATAGTAACTAAATAAAATGTTTCCTATATTTCTTTTAAAATAGTGACTTAATCATTTTATTCACCCATCCTCACTGAGGCTTTTTTTTTTTAATTATTAGCATTTTATATCATAAGGTACAGAGCTATGAGAAAAATAAAGCTTTCTTCTGAACTAGATTAATTTACTGGCATTAAGGAAACTTTTGCCTTATATATATTTTTTTAATTTGGGGTATTGTTAGTAAGGAGTGACAACTATGGTTATTCCGGGAAAATTATACTGAAAGACTTTTAATCATTCTTACATTTTAGATTTCTTATATGTTTAAGATTACATATGCCTCAAGGGGAATGTTTTAAAGTCCGCTAAAAACATATAGCCTGCGTCAAAGCTTACGTCCTAATACTTTCTTGAAAAAGCCATGTCAGGGTAGCAATAGTGAGGGAAAAAGAAGTGATTCAGAGAAGGAGAAAAGGTAGTACATTGTCCAGGAATCCATAGCTTTAGAACAAAGCACCTTTTGCTACCTTGCTAACACAAAGGAATTGTTCCAAACAGGTCATAAGGTACCCCCTGCTACTCAGAAAAGTGTGAGATAGAAAGACAGGACAGGAATTTATCTGCTGGCTTTTTCATGTTTCTCATTAGTCTACGTTTGTGTGGAGGCTAAAGCAATTCCATCTTGAATGCTACTCAGATGTGTGGACTTACTTTCACATACTTACTGGACTCACCACAAATTCTGTCCTTGAGCAAATTCCTTCAATTATCTTACAAATTTATTTGGAAGTACATGTACTCTTTCCCCGTGGTATAAAACCCCTGGATCTGAGGGAAAATGGCGCAGGGATCCACCATATTCTCTCACCACCACCAGAGATATGAGTTCTATTCCTAAGCCCCTATTATCAACTGAAGAGTGACAAGGTTCATAAATTTGGAAAGAACTTATTTTCTCATAAAGGGCTGCAGCCTGCAGGGTGCCATTCTGACAGGCTGGGAATCGTAGCCTATAGCCAGAAACCAGAAACCAGAAACAGACACTTCCAGGGTGAGAAAACTGGGACAGGAATTTATGCTGAGCAGCGTGACCAAATGTACATATTCAATAAGCTATGGGAGGAGTCACGTATATATGTGAAAGGAGAATTATGCTCAGTGTCTCAGCCCTCATGGGTCCCACGTACAAAAAAACAGCAACATTAGCATGATCCAATGGTAGAGTTTTCGGCCCACTGACCCCAAAAGATGAAGAAGGGGACATGAAAATCCTTAACTGCCCGTTCTCCATAGACTGGCCAGGACTACTCGGGGATCAGTGGTCTTTTTTCAGGCAGTTGGTTGCTATCTGTGGTGGAGTATTTTGAGAGGACTGGTTTCTTTTTAGCCTCTAAGAAAGAAAGCCTAATGGTGGTTAGCCATTAGTAAAGGAGCGGGGTCTAATGAGTTGTGTCCAACCTCCTATCCCGTCATGGCTGAGAACTCAGTTTTCAAGGTTTCTCTGGGGTCCACCTGGGCCAAGAGATGGTCCATTCAGTCTGCTGGGGGCTGTAGAATTTTATTTTTAGTTTACACTATTAAATGTTTCTTTCCGAAAAACTGGATTTGTCAACCTCTTTCTTCTCTCACTGCTGAACAATGAGCCATCAAACCCCACACTTCTGAGTTGTGTCATTAGCTGCTCGGGAAGTTCTATCTCAGGCATTCCACAGAACTTCATCTGAGTAGGGACGTGATGAGAAGAACCACAGCCCCTGTGTGTCCCTTCAATGTAGATCTGGACACCTGGGCTGCTGCAGGTCCCCTTGTGACTAGGAAGTGAGGGGAGCCCAGCTGACACCTGGGAGGGTCAAGACAGCCAGCAGTGTAAGCAGATGAGGCCCCAGAGGGACGGTGATGTGGAAGTGTTCCAGCGAGCAGGCTATCATCGAAGCAGATTCGAATGTGGGAATCTGGACAGGTGCATACTATGGATGCTGTGTTCTGAATTAGAACATTCTAGAAGGCAATTGAGTATTTGAAATTGTAAAGTAACTTCTCCATTTAAATTCTTTTGGAAATTTGATAGTGGTGGTAAGAAAAGAAAGGAAAATTTTTCCTCCTGGGTTATTCTGGGAAAGGGGTTTACTACTTCAAGCTAATATGATATTTGGTAACTAATTGTGTATTTAACCTAAAGGAAACAATCTATAGGCCTTTCTCATGAAGGCACAAATTAAATTACTTTTAATGTCATACTTACACTCTGTATCCACCCTGAGTCCACTTACACTATTTTATCAAATGACAGAATTGTACATTTCAGAGTATTAATCTGCAAGGACCAATATTGAGGTTCTGGTTTAGTCACATTTGCAACACAGTCGTCAATTAAAAATGGAAAAAAAAAAAACAAGAAGGACCACTGTAACATCATTTTTATGTATGCAAGATGTGTTAACATAAATTTTAAATCAAAGTAGTACAACACCTTAAGCAATACATATTTAATAAAGTTTAAATGGAGATATAATTTTTTATAAATTGAACTACATTTTATTTTTATTTATTTATGTTTTAGAGACAGGGTCTCACTCTGTTCCCAGGCTAGAGTGCAGTGGTGTCATCATAGCTCACTGCAGCCTCAATCTCCTGAGCTCAAGCAATCCTCCTGACTCAGACTCCTGAGTAGCTGGAACTATAGGCATGTACCACAACACCTAGGTGATTTCATTTTTTTTTTTTAGTAGAGACCAGGGTTTCCCTGTGTGGCCCAGGCTGGTCTCCAACCCGTGAGCTCAAGCAATCCTTTCACCTTTGCCTCCCCACATGCTGGGATTACAGGCATGAGCCACCAGACTTGGCCTTAAACAATATATTAAATGCTACAGCATTTGTACGTAAACTAGTCCTACTTAACTCATAATTTTTGACATATCAACACTTTTCCATATAGAGTTTTATAAATGTTTTCTTTCCTTAAAGTACAGTTGTGCTAGTGTTTGATAAAACTCCTTTAGTTACACGGTTCTAAGAAAAAAATTGCACAGTCTTAGCAAAGAAGAAAAGTTCGAGCATCAGTAAAAACCTTGCATGCTGCTTCTCCATTTCTCCTCACAATTTGTTTTCATTTTAGGGCAAATACATCTGCACGTACTTTCTTTGTTCTTTCAGTTCCCAAGTATTCTAATTTTATTTTATTTTTTCCCAGCAAGAATAAACCAGAAGAAAACACCTTGTTTCAGTTTTCATAATGCTAGGAAACTTTGAGTATTTCAGAGGAAAATTCTGGGGCACATGTAAAGTCATTGGTTGCCTTGGGAAACAGAAATTCTATTAAACATTCCAGGTCTATTTACTGCAAGTAAATATAATCAACATGAATTGCATAATTATACATAAAATGCCAGATATTTTACACAAGCGAGAAAAAGAGACACAAGAAGGTAAGACCAGAGAAGTAAGGTTACAAAACTGGTCAGTGATCAAAGGAGGCCTAGAATTTTGAAAATCTATGTCTGACTACATTTTTGTTCTCCCAAAGCCCATTTTATTGCAAGGCAATTTTTGCTTAGATCTGACATTAAACTTCAATGAATGGAGAAAAAATATTCTCTATAGACTAATTTAGAGTCATCTCAGCAGTGTTTACCTCCATCCAGCAGTGTTTACATTTCATTCAGAGGTTGGCAAAGCAGGGATTTCTAGATCAAAAGCTCAATATTTTCATGTCTTTAACCAATACACAAGTTAGTTTGAGATAAACTAAATATTCTTATTTGATTACAATATATGTTCTGTGCTTTGGATTCATTTTTATAATTAAAAAATATATCAGGCACTTTTCACTGGATACACATACATTTGCACATATGTGCTTGTGCACACACACACCAGCATATACACTCACATGACATCACAAATCTCAGTTATGAAAAACTGGGTAGGTCTTCCTGGGACAAAATGCAGATAACGAATACCAAAGAGAGACTGTATTTGTGTCTCCATTCTTTACATCCTAGGTGAGATTACGCCTGTCTCCAATTCTCAATTATTAATTCTGATTTTTTTGCACATGAGTTACTCTGAAAGCTACAATTTGAAATTAGGTAGAAAATCTCTAATAACATTACTGATTCATTGGTAATTAAACATGGAGGAACATAATTCCCAAACTTGAAAGGAAGAACTACTACTGAGGGTTTTTATGTATAACATAATACGCTATTTACTAATGCTCAAATCACACAAATACTTGTGAAGCTACAAAAGTTTAGTCAATAGATTTAAAATTTATTATTAAAATAAGTTGGGGAGAGAGATCCAAGATGGCCGATTAACAGCAGCTCAGGATTGTAGCTCCCTGTGAAAGCACAGAGAGCAAGTGGACGCTGTACTTTCAGACAAATATTTGTCGCCCACAGACGGGGAGATTCCCAGCGGAGGAACCACACGGGTCGCCAGCGCGACTCTTTTGGCCGGCGCGGCTGTTTTGCCGGCGCCCTGGCACGGCACTTCTCGGTGCGGAGTGTACGGGAGGGAGAGCCCTTTGAGTCGGGCTCAGCTGGTCCCATCCCCATAAGGAGAACAGCAATTGGAAATGCTGAGGACTGAGCATTTCACAGCAAGCACAGCCGAACCGGGAAGGTCCAGCTCTGTGGGGAAGGGGTGTCCGTCAAAGGAAAACTAAGAAACAGAAAAAACTTCATCACCAGGCAGAGAGAGATCCAAGATGGCCATTTAGCAGCAGCTCAGGATCGTACCTCCCAGTGAAAGCACAGAGAGCAAGTGGACGCCGCGATTTCAGACGAATTTCTGTGGCCCAAAAACTGGGAGCTACCCAGCAGAGGAGCCACATGGGTCGCCAGCGCGACTCTTTAGGCCGGCGCAGCTGTTTTACCTGCTCCCCGGCGTGGCGCAGCACCTCTCAGTGTGGAGTATACGGGACTGAGTGCCCTTTGAGTCAGGCTCGGCCGGTCCCATCCCCACAAGGAGAACAGCAATTGGAAGCGCTGAGGACTGAGAGTTTCACAGTAAGCACAGCTGAACCCGGGAAGGCCTAGCTCTGTGGGGAAAGGGCATCTGCCAAAGGAAAACTAAGAAACAG